>CM076570.1:137634476-137883288 GCA_034641835.2 Pinus albicaulis | reverse complement strand
GGTGATTCACCATGATTTTACAAGATAATATAATCTCATGAGAGATTCGCCAAAAAATTATATATACATATTATATTATTAATAAAATAACCTTCCATTTTTCCTATGTATCATGGGGATTCGCCCATTTATTATATATATAAATTTAGGGGGGTTCTTAAAATTTTCCCTGAATTACACACATATAATTTGACTCAACATTTTGGCGTCGTTGCCGGGGAGGTGCTAAGGCATGATACTGAAAGTGTTTTGGTTTTATTTTGTTGATTTTGTTTTCTTTTCAGGACTGGGGGAGTCGAAGTGCAAAGATGCAAGCAAAGCCTATGCACCCAAGAGGCAAGACACTCACCAAAGCCGTGTCCTGATTGTTTTGTAAGTTTTTATTTTTATTTTGTTTGAATATTAGATGAATAGGGTCCAATATTTTCTATATTTTTCGTGGTGGTGTGAGCACCACTACATTTACTAATACACTGGAAAGAAGAAGGAAATATGTAATAAACAAGGCAACAAAGAAGGAGGAATTCGAACAGGAGGTCTGTAGTTCTGAACAAGTTGACCTTTCTACAACAAAACCCTTTGTTGGAGAATCTTCTGTTGCTGCCCATCTTGAATCTCCCCTTACAAGGAAGACCACATCTCTTCTTAGTGGTCAAACTAAAGAAGAATTCAGTTTAAATCCTGTCAAAGAACTAGAGTTTCAGACCATTGACCCTGAAGAATCTGTAGCCTTCCAAGGTCTTACTCTTTCTTGGATTGACATGGCTCATTTAGAAGGCACTGATGAGAACGAGGAGAAACTTGTCACATTTGAATTTCCTATCAGAGGGACTGGGGGAGCCACTTAGATGAAAAAAATTCCTCCCTCAGCCTTGCCTAACATTCGTGGTGCCTCTAGTGAAGACCCTGATGCCTTCTTATTTGAGTTTAATGTACTCTGCAGGAGCTATGACTATTCTTCTAATGCTCAAAAGTGGAAATTTTTTCCTGCTACATTGAAAGGTGAAACTCTCAGGTGGTTTATGAGGTTGGGATAAAACTCCATTGCAACTTGAGACAACATGAAGAAGGTGTTTTTGAAAAAGTACTAGGATTATTGCAAAATGAGGGATCTCAGGGAAGAAATATTTGGTATGACCCAGAAGGAAGGGGAGAGCCTCGAGGATTTGGTGGAAAGATTCAAATACAATTTACAGAGATCTAAGATGAATCAATTGGACAAAGAGACCAAGAGGACCATTTTTCTTAGGGCCATCAGACCAAAATATCTGTAGGTCTTAAATATAATGGGAGTATGCGATGTATCGAAGCTGAGTTATGATGATGTGTGTGAGATTTGTAAAAGACATTCAAGAGGAAAATCCAAGGTTGGAGCTGGACCAAGAGATCCTTCTTCCAAGCTTGTCAAATCAGTTGCCGAAGCTGGAGTAACCAGAGCTGAAATGGGTAATTTATTTGAAAATTTCAAAACTGATATTCTTAGCACTTTATCTTCACAATTGGATGTTTTGCAAGCTAAGAAAAAACAAGAGAAACAAGATGAATTGGATAAAGCCTTGGCGATGTTCTGCTCCAAATGCAGGAATATACATGCTCTAAGAGAATTCCCTGTTGATAGTATCGAGGTATGTCGAATTTGTGAGGTTGAGCATTCCACTAATCAATGTCCTTCTCTTCCTAAAATTAAGGCAGCATACATAGAAGATCAAGGAGCTGCCAGTGCACTTTATGCAATGGCACCTCAGAGACCATGGCAGCCACGTTCTGCAGGTATGTCACAGTCAAATTTTCAATTTCCTTATGCTCAAAATCAGATGTGGAATGTTCCAATGCCCTGGCAGCCTTGGCCTCCTCAACAGCCTTGGCAGGGGAACTATTCTTATCCAACTACACAGAGTTTACCACATCAAAAATTTTATTCACAACCCACGCTGCAACAAATGATACAACCACAACAACAACTTCAATTGACTACTCCACCAAATCAACCTCATCCCATGCAAATTCCTGCTCAACCAGTGTCTAACCCCAACAATAAAACCGTTCGATCTGCTCACAACATTGGATTGGTCACTTATCGCACTTTTCATACCTACTCTATTGCATCCTAGTCGCTGCAGGAAGTTTCTGTCCTTATTTTACAGGAATTTCCCGTGTCTCTGCAGGAAATTCCTGTTCCTATGTTACAGGAAATCCCTGTACAATTGCATGAATTACCTATGCAGTTGCAGGAATTACCTGTGCAGTTGCAGGAAATCAACCTTAGGTCAAGAAGAGTGGTGAATCAGCCCGAAAAAATTGAGGAGATTGTAGAGGAAGATACCTTAGAGATGCCTGAAGAGAAAAACACACCTGAACCAACAAAATAATCTACCTCAAGGCCACAAGAACCTTCCTCATCTCATATAGTCCAACCTCCTTTTCCAGAGAGGTTGGAAATGGAAATAAAAGCAAAACAACCTGAATTTGGTCTTGTATCTGAACTAAGAAACATGTGCATCAAGATCCCACTGCTGCAAGCAATAAAGGACATTCCAATATATGCTAAAATAGTGAGGGAACTATGTACCAAGAAACCAGGGAGACAAAAGAAAGAACCCTCAACCATTCAAGTAGGTGTAAAGCTTGCAAGTTTAATTTCTATTGGATTTGTTACTGAAAAATATGCGAATCCCGAAATCCCTGTGGTTACCACCTTTATTAATGGATATCCCATAAAGAAAACTATGATTGATTTAGGTGCAACCATCAATGTGATGACTATGGAAACTTTGTTGCATATAGGATCCTTTGACTTGTTACCCACTCCTACCATGTTATAATTAGTAGATAGGTCTAAGGTAAAGCCTGTTAGGGTCCTGTGACTTGGAATATTGGTAGAAAAAATGACAGGGTAACATGGAACCAAGCTTTGGAGTCCTAGGACCTAGCCTTCTCAGACTCAGAGAGGGATCTCTCTATTGGGTGCAAAGGATGTGTTATTTTTGCTCTAGGGTTTTGATTTTAGGCTAGTTGTTAAGTGTAGGGTTTGTTGATTGTTTTGGTTGGGTAAGATGGTCAAGTGGAATAGGTGGAGTGAGAGTCTATCAAAGCCATTGGGCTATGGAGTCAAATGAAGTCAAGGGTGTCTAAATGATGAAATAGAGTGTGCTTGCAGGGCCAATTTAGCAAGGTTAATGGATCCTTAAGGTGATGTATGAGGTGTAATGAACATCAAGTTTGGGAAAAAACTAAGAGGTATTAAACATATGTAGTTTAAAGCTACAACTCATGAGGTAGGGAAAACCATCAAGGTCAATGAACAATACTCAAACTGATAAACATATAAGATAAACATTCCAGTGAAACATAGAGAGCATAAGAGCTTCTAACTTTAGAAATTCACCTTCACATTTTGGGAAAACAAATAAGATAAACAAATAACTAAATTTATGGAGAGGGAACTCTGAAACAACATATATCAAGCTATTGGGAACTTTGAAACAACTTGGTAAGCATGGACAAAGGGCAAGATCGAACAAGACCTCTTTGATTTAACCTAGTAATCAATATTCCATAGAAATGGTTCAAGATAGGGTTTTGAAAACTTCAAATAAGCAGGGCATACCATCAATCATACTTGTAAGATAGCATACTAACCATACATGAAACAAAAACAATTTTTTGGTGGACCTAAGGAGAAATCAAGAATTCCTTAAGATGGCCAAAAGAGGAAAACATCAAGACTATAAAAAACAGGAGGAGTGAGGTGCCTTAAAGAACATGTCTCAACCCATACTTTTCTATTTTATAGCAGCCAAGAAACATGAAACATAATGATAACAAAGGAAAAAATAGACAAATTAGGAAAACATCACCATTCACCAAGCTACGGAATCCTGCAAACAACCTTCGCCATCATCAAGCCAAACAAGCCATTCATCCACTTCACAAAAGCAATTTGTTCTCCAAGATCATGAAACCATGTATATTGATCTTCAAGCTCATCAAATGCCAACAAAATACATAGGGGCCTCATGCTCTATTTATGGAGAAAATGAGGGCAAAAACCCTAAATGTGGTAGGCAAATGTCAAATATAATCATAAATGTCATTTATGGCCAAGAGACCATGCAAGGCCCAAGGCACATAATATCCTAAGAAATAAATGCCAAAATACCTATTTGCACCTTATTCTAGAATAATTTGCCTAAAAAAACTCAAAAATATCTATTTGCAATAAATGAGTGTGTTTTTTTGACTTTTGGTCCAAAACACACTAGGTAGCCTCTGTGCGTAGCGCCACTTCAGCAGAAAATAGGGTCTCTTACGACTGAGTTTTGGACCCCTTCCTGACACCAGATTTGGCTCCGTGATGGATCGTTGGAAATATTGATGAGTCTAATTTCCAAAAATGCTTGAGGTGTGCTGAGTGGATGCCATTTACTTGTTCAAAAATCAATTTTCACAACACTGCTCTGTGCGCAACACCTGGTCTAAAAATGAGGAAGAAAGGTCAAATGTTTGATGTTTTTTGACCTTTTGGGGGGTAAAAAATACTCCAAATGATCTGAAAATTGGTGAGAAGACTGCTGGTGATGTGATAAATCCAAAAATGCAAACTTTGAGAGCTGAGGATGCACAAATTTTGTGCGTAGCGCCTAGGGTGCTGCGCATAGAGGGGTCAAAATTTGAAAAAGACAAAACTTTGTTCAAATTGCCTCAAACTTGGTGGAAAGGTCCCTCAAGAGGTCTTGGGCACCTATTGAGAAGCCTCAGCAAAAACTCCAAGTCTGTCATGAAAATTTTCCCTTTTTAGGTTTTCTAGCTCCATAAGGGCCTCCTTTAGTTTGGCACAAGCAAGCATGTTTTTCCTTGCATAATGCTTGGTCATTTTATTTCGTAGAGCAAGGTCCCTTTTCACCTTATGGAAATGCTTGTGCTCTTCCTTGTAATACTGAATGACACCTTGTGCCATGTCAAATTATTTTTCCCACTCCTGAAGCTGTGCATCTTTCTCCAAGAGAAGCAATCTAGTGGTCATCTCCTTGTCCTCATTGTCACTTTCTAGATCAATGAATTGAGGCCCTTGAGAAGTCTTCTTGATCCTTTTGCTTCTACTTACCATTACCTGTTGCTCATATTTGTCCATATTTTCCTTGCCTTTGTCTTTGTGCTTGATAGCTGGAAGAGAGATGGCCTTTTGCCTTTTTGAGGCAGCAAACACATCTCTTTTTCCTTTGTGGTAGGTGGATGTGAGAGGAGTGATGAAAGTGCCTTGATATTTGGTGATTTCACAAGCCTTTTTATCTTTGTCATGGCTTTCATGAGTCACTGATTTATTGATCTTTAGCCTCATCATCATCATTGTCTTCCTCATTGTTTTCTTCACTGTTATTTTGGCCTTCAAACTAATCACTACTCTCCTCACTTGCCTCATTTTGGATTTTTCTTCACTAAGGTCCTCTTCTCTGTCACTTCCTGCACTGTCATATTGATTTTATTGGTCATTTAGAGACTGATTTGTGTCATGACAGTCATGACATCTATCATGACTATCATGACTATTTCCTTGCTCATCACTGACTGTCTCATTTGTGCTATTGCCTTGGTCAATGCCTTCCCCTTCAAACTCTGTTTCAATTTCATCATATGCTTCCTCTTCATCTTCAATTTCTTCATCATCTCCCTCTGTTTCTTCATTTTCATTGTCTTCATTCTTTTCAGGACTATTTTCACTATCATTGTGCTCACTGTCATGCTCAAGCACATCTTCCTCTTGGCTGTATTGTGCACTCTCTTACTACCGTTATCCTCATTGGTTTCCTCATAATCTTCTTGGTCCTCACCCTGTTCATCATCAACATCCTTTTTTGCATTTGAGATTGATTTATTGGTGTCATCATTATCACTATTTTTCTCAAATTCATCACTGTTTTCCTTTTCTTGACTGCCATTTTCATCGCTCTCCTCCATGTCATCATCATCTTCTTCTTCATTATTAGGCTCAGTTTCTGCCCCACTGTCTTCTTTACCTCCACTATTATTTGTTTGTTCTTCATGGATACTGTCATCATCTTCTTCCTCAACACTACTGTCCTCTTCTTTTTCCTCATTTAACTCTGTTTCTACCTCACTGTTTTCTTCCCTTTCACTGTCCTCTGCTTGTCCATCAGTGCCATTGTTATCACCTTCATTTGATGCATCAGGAGGAGAAACAAGAGGTAAGCTTCCTTGTGGAGAAGGCATAGGTGGAGATGATGGAGGAGTGGAGGTAAGTGGATGTGAAGTGGAAGGAAAATTTTGCTAAATGAAGGCTTGGGGATTTTCAAACACATCATGTGAGATAAAAACTTCCCAAGGGATTCCTTTCTCCTCCAGCTGGTGTAAAAAAACCATCTTAACCAAGGAGTGGTGAAAAATGCTCTGCATTTGGTGGGCATAACTCCTCTTCTTGACCACTGAAGCCATTTTGTCAATGCTCCGGTAGATATAGTATGGTAGGTTTAGAAATTTAACCCTGGTGAAGTGCATTAGTAGCCTTATGTGATAAGAATAAACCCTGTAGTACCTCTCCTCATAGGTGAAGCACTTGATAATACGCCTCATCAGTAGGGAATACCTATTTGGAAGGTGGGAGAAGGGGAAAACAACCTTGCAGCCTTGTTGACAGCTAGGTTTGAGGTAGGGCTTATAGTAGCTCAAGTCCAATTTCTTCTGTTTAAACCATCTGTCACCAACATTTGGTATTCATGTGGCTTCAGCAATGGATTCAGATGAGAGTTAAAAATTCACTCCTGCTAGGTTGAATTGGTGGTTTTGTAGGCTGATATTGAACAACCTAGTCAAGTCTGAGTGGCTTTGGACTTGTTTAACCCTCTCACAAAACTAATAGCATCCAACATCTTGAAAACATGCAAGGATCATGGGAGAAGAAGTGATTTGAATGGTGTCTAAGGGCTCAAACCTATTAACCCTTCCTCCCTTGTGTTTTGGCTTGATAGGCATTTGGCCTTCATCATTGCTAGTACTGATCTCTTCCTCAAACATGGTAGCTGATTATAACTTTGAAAAAAGTGGTTTGTTGCTTGATGAGAGCTTTTAGGTGTAGGGAGGGAAAATGAATGATGTGCGGGATATTTTTAGCAAATGAGGGCTAAGATGAAGCATTCAAGGAGTGTTTTCAGATTTTTAGAAGGAGGTTGCTGGCACTGAGAGTCTTTACACCTATTTAAATCTTTCAAATTTGTAAACCCCACCCTAGAAGGTGAATAATTTGATTTTTATGCAGACTAGGGTTTGGTCACATTAGGCTTTAAACTTCTCCTTGATTATGAAAGATACCACTTGGAAAGCAAGGAAGAAAGACCACCAACCTTGCTTGAATGGTGCTGGAGCTTTAGAGGTAAGAAATTTCAATTTTAGGCCCTTTTGAGCAATTTGGACCAAAAAATGTTTGTGCGTAGCACCGGGTCGGGTCGGGCCGGTAAATGGGCCAGTCGGGCCCATCGGAGCACAGCGCTGGTGTGCAAAGGTGGGTAGTCGGGCCATTCTGGACCTGTGCGTAGCGCCACCCTCCCGATGCACAGTCCAGTGTAAATTTACACTGTGGCCACCTCGTCTGTGTGCAACGTCGACGACAAGGTGTGTAACGCCTTCGTCGGTGCGCAACACCTGAAAAAATTCGCCCAAGTTGCCCAAAAACCCTAAAATAACTTTTTCAACAGTTGTCTCTCCTTTGCAAAGATAAATGAGGTGGGGAAAAGGTCAAGGAGACCTTTATAGCTTTTTGAAAAAAAAAATTATGAGAAAAAACCCACTTTCTAAGGTTTATTTCTCTTTTTATTATTCTCATTGTCTTTTTGGATCCTTTTGGTCCTGTAGGTGGTAGAGTTAAAAATATGGCCCTTTTTGCCTTGCTGAAGCATTCTGATGTCACTCCCTGGATTGACAAACTTCCTGAAGAAGCTAAAACTGCGCCTCTTATATATATTTGGAAAAAATGAAACCCTTTCATGATTTTAAACACTTATGCACAACAAATTTGTGATCAATTTGACATGTTTTCCTCTGAGTTACATTTTGTCATGTTTTTTCTTTAAAACAGTGAAAAACCTCCTAGTATGAAAACCTTAGCAGCAAGCATCAACAATCCCTTTAGTCTTCATGCGGGCCATCATTGTGAAAAACATTTGGTTTGTTTGTCCTTACCAATTTTCCTGTAGGTAACCTTTTGTGACAGTCCTATAGAAGTGTCACTCAGGGTTAATCTATCTCTTGCAGAATATGCTCTTGATAAAGAAATCATTTTGGAGGCTTTACTGCTCTTAAACCAGCTACATCTTTGTTCCTCAGACCAGTTTGACAATGATGTATCTTTGGTTGGGAAGGTGAGCAAATTAAACTATTTTTGTGTCTTTCCATGGGCCACTTCTGTTCTTGCAGGTGCCTACATAACTCCTGATTTTTATCACTTTTTTTTAGAGTTTAACACCTTTCCTCTTCAATAGTGAAAACCATGCTTATCATAATTAACTCTTTTAGGCAATTTTTAACCTCATGCTTGCGCTTTTTGACCATTTGAAAATGCCTTTGACTATTTTTTGAGAGGTGAAAACCTTGAACTGATATTTCTAGCCCTTTTGCTAATACTCTTCATCATCATTCTTTGTTTGGTGTAGTGGAGTATTGGTGTTTATGCCTGCCTCCTTTGATCCCATAAGTTCTCTGATTTTACCTTTTGAAACCTCATACTTTTGTACCAATACTCTTTGCCTTTTTGTACCTTCGGTGAGGTGGAATCAATGCCTCTTTGCCAAACCCTAGAGGGCAGCTTGAAACCCTTTGAAGCCATCTTCTATTATGAAGGAGGCTCTTTGTCATCATTTGACCATTTTTGTCCATCTCCCCAAACTTCTAGGTTTTAGGGCTGCTTAGAAAAAATTAAATAGTGTTGTCTTCTAAGTTCTCAAAAACTTCTCAAAACTCATTAATTATTTCTAAAAGTCTTCAATAAGCATTTGAAGGAGTTGAGATGGCCTTTGCCCTGGTAACCCTAGTACTGATTCCTTGTTTTGTCAAAGCTGTCACAAACCATGATTCTTTTCAAACATATGCTTGCTACTTTCTTCTTACTGTGAATGGTCTTCTTATGATAATTTTCTCTTTTACCTTACCCATTGATAGTATGATGGCTATTTGATCCTCTTGCAAAAATGTGAGCAAAGGGCAGCTGTCCCCTTTCAATATTTGTGCTTTAGACCAAAGGTCCTTCCTTAAATGACCTTTTTGATCAGTTCGGACAAGATCACCTGTCCTTTTCTTCTTTGAATGCAGTTTCTTCATACATAAAAAATAGAGTTTGTAGGGCACAAAATCCACCCTATGACTTTGTGAAACCCTAGGTGACCTAGTGGAGGCTTTCTGGGACTTGGCTTTTGGACTGAAACCTAGAATTTGGGATTATCAAGTGTGAGATAAAGTTTATGATAAACTAATGTTTTGAAGATCCAAAATCTAATGTACTTGATTTATCTAAAAATTCTATAGAGATAGTTTGAGACTAACAATGTTTAGGAGTATTTTGGGGGACACAACAAAGCTGTTTGATTGGTGGGCTTAGGTAGTAGTGGGGGGTTTTTTAGGCAAAAAAAATAGAGGATTTGGGCCAAAGGTGAAAGCATATAGACAGAAAGAGTGACATAAGCCACTAATGGGTTTTTTGTTACTGGTAAGTGTTAGTTCCAGTCTTCGCGGCCTGTCACCAGGGATCAACATGAGCTCTTATTATGTTTGGTTTTGTCAGATGTTTTGCACATGATGTTCAGCACAAAACATGTCACAAGTGTGTCCATCAGAAGAAGCTCGGAAAAATATTTCCAATGGTATATCACACTCCCGTAAATGGCTCCCAGATTAGAAGATATGATCAAAATGAATGAGTGATTCTTGGTTATGCATGTTTTGAGGTCAGTTGCTGCACACAATGACAAGTTTAGTACAAAATCAGTTTGTGAAATAATGGTAAGGAATTTTTCAAAAGTGAAAGAGGTTTTTGTTCATCACATAGAAAATAACAAAAACCTCCTTCAGTTTATGCACAAGTGATACTATGTGGGAGATATACAGTGATATTTGGAGCCTACATTAAAACAAAGCAAAAGTTTCATATTTTTTACTGTTTTAGTCATTTTAGTGCGCGACCATTTTACAACAGATGGAAAGTAATTCTGCAAAACCCAAGGAGGTTTTTGTTAACCACAATAAATAAAACAAAAACCTCTTTCAGTTTATTCAGAGGTGTCACGAATTTGGATATGTGACTAGATATGTACAACTCATTTTCACATATTTAAATTTTTAATGATTTTTTGTTTGAGAGATGATTTTGTGGAACAGATTGCGAGAAACTGGAAACGAATTTTCAAAATTTGAGGGAGGGTTTTCTCCAAAATGACCTTATATACAAAAACCTCTTTCAGTTTTGTAACAGGTGCTATGGTTTAGGAGATACGAGTTCATCTTCAACACCTACTTTCAGAAATTCGGCCCAAGTTTAATGTAACTGATTCTATTTTGAAGAAAATGGTTGAGCTCAATTCCCTTAGTACAAGGATGAGAAAATGTATATATTTTATGAATTTCATAGTGTAGGGGTTGGATTTTGGCAGAGGGTTAGACACTTTGGATTGCTTGGCTCTTCATTGTACATTTCATCTTTGCAATTTTGGCAAAGGAATAGACCAGGGTTTGTAGCACTCTTTGGGATCCATGTGGCTCTGTGTTTTGATGGTGTTGTTCTCTATGTAATTGTAAGTTCACTCATGTTTATGTGTATCATTTTCCCTTCTATTTTCTTCTTAAATTAAACAAATCAGTGTTAAAGGTGGAATTCATTAGCTTGCTTTGCTCTGCCTTCAGTTTGTTTAATTTTCCATGTTTTCATCTGTTTGAGGAGGACTCTTGAGACCCTCTTGCCCTCTTCAGCTCCTCACCGGTCTGATCCATCCATTCATTCAATCTAAAGCATCAAAACAATTTCCTTCCTTGCCCCAATCAGAACTCTGCAAAAACTAGGCCTAATCGCCGCACCCAAAACTGCCTTTCCCTTTGATCCAACAAAAACCACCAAAAACAAAATCAAACTCCTTTACTTATATACCTAGCCTAAAATTAGCCTTTATTTTAAGTCATCTCAAGCCCCTTCGATTATTTTTGCTGAGATTGACCCGGAGAGAGCCCTCACCTGTTCTGGTAGGGCTAGCTACCAGACTGAGCGTGGTTTGATGTTACCCTAAACTCTGCCTTCCTTCAACCTAAGGTAGATTTAGGCAATAACATAGTGGCGACCATACTGGGGAAACAAAATGGTTTTCTTGTTAGTGTTATTTGCTTTATAAACTACAGACGGAGCCTGAAGTTAGCGAGGTTTCCTTCGAAACGCTCTTGCTTTGCATTAGAGAAAGTAGATGAATGCTGATTCATTCAATATCCGGTCTAGTTTATGAACTGAACATCTGGTTTCCTCAGTAAAATGTAATCAAGTTCAGATCTGATTGCTGATGGTGGACAACAATCAGACACATATGAAGGCTGAAACATTCACTTGGCGACTCCAACTCAATCCAGAGATTCCAGTGTTCACTGATCCATTCATGCATTAAAATAAAATGGTAGGGTATGTGGCAAACCCTGCACTTTGTGAAGTTTTAAAAGAAGTTAGAGATCAATTAGTGGATATTGAAATTGATGAAGTATTTTTCATTGCCGTGCTTCGTTGTTTGAGATCTCCAAAGTTTCCTCCTAAAGCTAAAATTGGTTTCTTTGAGTTAGTTGTTGAAAAATTTGAGAAGGAGATTCAATATTTAAATGATCAGATCCAATCATATGAATTTCGAGATCCCAAAAAGTTTTTGGAAACTCTCCCTCCTTCAAAATGAGAAACAATAGAGCTGCCCGTGGATATTTTCATTGATAGTTTGCAGCTGGAAGCATGTATTGAGGAGTTGGGGCAGCAAACAGAGTCTGGTTTTTTCGATCCTATTGCAACGTACATGGAATTTTTTTTCATTTTTAATGATAGATCAAATTGTCTTTTACATAGCCAGACTCCTTTTGTGCATGTATGGCTGTCAGCATTTCCAGTTGTGTCCTGGTTCAAGCACTTCCAAGCAGCATCCTTGTCACAGTTACTTGATTGGTTGGTTTGGCATTAAAAAATTACTTGAGCTATCAATTTTGCAGCAAATTAGGGTATATTTGTAAATAAATAAGCTGCCAAAGGCAACATTTCAGTTTCCGGTATTGGTTTATGTACAGGTTGCATTATGTATATGTTTTGGGATTGGTATGAGTTGTTTTGGGTTTGCAGTTGTTTGACCATCCATAGCCCAATGGATGAAGGCACTGCCTTCTTTCCCAGAGATCTATAGTTCTTGGCACCTCCAAGGAGCTACCATCCCCATTGGAGTCGATGTTAGTTCCAGTCTTCGCAGCCTGTCACTAGGGATCAACATGAGTTTTTACTATGTCTAGTTTTGTTAGATGTTTTGCACATGATGTTTAGCACAAAACATGTCACAAGTGTGTCCATCAAAAGAATCTTAGAAAAATATTTCCAACGGTATATCACACTCCCATAACTGGCTCCCGGATTAGAAGATATGATCAAAATGAATGAGTGATTCTTGGTTATGCATGTTTTGAGGTCAGTTGCTGCACACAACGACAAGTTTAGTACAAAATCAGTTTGTGAAATAATGGTAAGTAATTTTTCAAAAGTGAAAGAGGTTTTTGTTAATCACATATAAAATAACAAAAACCTCCTTTCGTTTATGCACAAGTGCTACTATGTGGGAGATATACAGTGATATTTGGAGCCTACATTAAAACAAAGCAAAATTTTCATATTTTTTTATTGTTTTAGTCATTTTAGTGCGCGGCTAGTTTACAATAGATGGAAAGTAATTCTGCAAAACCCAAGGAGTTTTTTGTTAACCACAAGAAATAAAACAAAAACCTCTTTCAGTTTATTCAAAGGTGTCACGAATTGGGATATGTGACTAGATCTTTACAGCTCATTTTCACAGATTTAAATTTTTAATGATTTTCTGTTTTAGAGATGATTGTGTGGAACATATTTCGAGCAACTGGAAACGAATTTTCCAAATTTGAGAGAGGTTTTTCTCAACAATGACCTTATCTACAAAAACCGCTTTCATTTTTTTTAAAAGTGCTATGGTTTAGGAGATACGAGTTCATCTTCAACACCTATTTTCAGAAATTCGGCCCAAGTTTAATGTAACTGATTCTATTTTGAAGAAAATAGTTGAGCTCAATTCCCTTAGTACAAGGATGAGAAAATGTATATATTTTATGAATTTCATAGTGTAGGGGTTGGATTTTGGCAGAGGGTTGGACACTTGGGATTGCTTGGCTCTTCATTGTACATTTCATCTCTGCAAATTTGGCAAAGGAATAGACCAAGGTTTGCAACACTCTTTGGGATCCATGTGGCTCCGTGTTTTGATGGTGTTGTTCTCTATGTAATTTTAAGTTCACTGATGTTTATGTGTATCATTTTCCCTTCTCTTTTCTTCTTAAATTAAACAAATCAGTGTTAAAGGTGGAATTCATTAGCTTGCTTTGCTCTGCCTTCAGTTTGTTTAATTTTCCATGTTTTCATCTGTTTGAGGAGGAATCTTGAGACCCTCTTTCCCTCTTCAGCTCCTCACCAGTCTGATCCATCCATTCATTCAATCTAAAGAATCAAAAAAATTGCCTTCCTTGCCCCAATCAGAACTCTGCAAAAACTAGGCCTAATCCCCGCACCCAAAACTACCTTTCCCTTTGATCCAACAAAACCCCCCCAAAAAAAAATCAAAGTCCTTTACTTATATACCTAGCCTAAAATTTGCCTTTATTTCAAGTCATCTCAAGCCCCTTCGATTATTTTTACTGAGATTGACCTGGAGAGAGCCCTCTCCTGTTCTGGTAGGGCTAGTTACCAGATTGAGCGTGGTTTGATGTTACCCTGAACTCTGCCTTCCTTCAGCCTAAGGTAGATTCAAGCAATAACAGTAAGGAAAGCTAGAAATTATGGAATGATGAAATAGTGAAAATTTATCTTGAGGACAATGAAGGCACTGAGATTTCTAGAACTCATAATGTTTATGAACCTTGTTTCTATAAATATTGGGATAATCATTTAGTCATCAACAAAGGCAAAAGTTACTGATGACTAACAATGGCTCCACTTGGGGAGGGCAGGTCCTTTTCATGAGGTGTCTAGAATTTCAGATCTTCTGCTTTATGGAAACCAGTGCCTCATCCATTGGGCAGATTTTTACCTCTTTTCATTTGTTGATGTTTGCTTGAAGCTAATATCTCAATAATCTGAAAGACATGATTAGATCAACTTCATCTCTACCTACCCAACCTACTTGCCTATCAATTTTTCTTCTTTAGGTGCATTTGGACTAGCAACCTTGACATCTTTTTGTTTTTTTGAAAGCAGAATAAACTATCTAATTGTACCTTATTTCTTCCCGGAGCTCAGATTATGTTGATGAAATCCTTTGATTCTCGACCTATATTATTCAACTGTCAAGGTTCAACTGTTTGACAAGATTTATTCACTATGCTAAAAACATGAAATTGAAAACATGGCTAAATTAGGATTAGACAATCTGACTTACCATGAGTTTGTGGCATAAAAACAAGCTGCACACAAATGTTATTTTTGTAAAAAATAAGACTAGAAAAATCAGGGCTAGGATACATTGTTTGCTACTCATCCTTATTTTTCTCTTTGGATTTGTTTTAAGCATGTGGAACTAGTATCTTTCTACCTAATCTATTCTTTTGATAAGTCAAGATTGAATAATTTGACCCATTATCTTTCACTAACTTATCAAAATTAAATTTAAAACATGTTTCAGCCATGATTAGTCTAGATGGCTGAAACAAGACTTATTTATGCACTAGTAGTGGTATTTAGGCTGACACACTTTCAGTAGTTATATTTTTTGGGTATGGGGCTTTACCTCTTTTCAAATCTGCCCTCTTTTCCATTTTTCTGTTTTGTATTTTTTTGTGATTTCTCTCAATATCTTTTCGTCAAACAATGATATGTACAATGAATGAGATTTTCCAACTAAGAGTATAAATGGCCATGGTATTTGATTACCTTGTCTTCCACAGGATCATCCATTAATTCTATTTCATTCAACTCTTGTAGATAAGGAATAGGGCTATATATTTTTGAGGGCATGGTACAGGACTTCTGCCAAGAATTTTCAAACATGCTAAGTTCTTCTTTATATTTCTCCTTTGAGTTTAGTTTTCAAACCTTGTTTCCGTGAAAGAAACTATCTAGGTGAAGAATGCATTCTTCATCAGCTCCCAAACTAATGACAATGTCATCAATGTACATCATAGTGAAAAAGTTGGTAATAGGAGCCATGGCATCTTGGAAGGTGTCTTTAGCTTTCCTTATTCCAGGAAATATTTGGTCAAGCATGTAGTCATCCCAAGGAACTTTGAAAATGTCTTTGTGTTGATTTATTTGAAGTGGTATCATCTCATGAAAACCTGAAACACCACCAATCAAAGTCACCTTGTTAGAAATTTCTATTTTTGGCATGGGATGATTTATATTGGGAAAAGGGTGTTTGGACTCCATAAAGGCTTTGCCTAAGTGTCTAAAGTCCATACATAGTCTGCAGCCTTTGGTTTTCTTTGTTAGTGATACATAGTCTGCATCCTTTGGTTTTCTTTGTTAGTGATAGGATTTTTCCAAAGGTTTCATAGTTCTCCTTGTAAAAATGCCTCTTTTGAACAATTTCTATGTCATCAGGCTTTGAGCTTTTACTTCTATAAACAAGAGTATCTTGGTATTTCTTGCATAACCTCAAGTATTTGATTTTTGTGTGTAATGGCAAGGTTTTGGATAATTTAATCACCTTGGGTATTATTAGGCTGCCTATATTGTATCCCTCTATATCATTTTCAACAGAAATCCCTTTAGGATTGATGGCAACATCAGTGAGAGTCAACAACTTTTCTGGGGGAAAAAGACTCTCTGATAATGAGGTGCCTAGGTAAGGTAAGAGCATAAGACTCCTTTGATTTAGACCACCCAAGAATTTTGTTCTGTGAGGGCATGTTAGCATTTTTGGATAGGTAAAAGGGAAGGGTTGTGTTTCTGATGTTTGTCCTCCCTTTGAGAAACCTGATTCATATGTCAAACTGACCATTGGTTTTGAGGTTTCATTGTTAGTTTGTAGAGAGTCAAGTTTGATTTTGTCATAATGTGTTTGTTCAAGATTTCTATAGTTCTGAATACTGAGTTCTTCATACAAAGACTAGTTTGATTGTTGCAGTGTGTCTTGATGTGTTTCAACTTCATATACCTGCTCATCATTATCTTCGTCATTATATAATATGAAAGAATTAAGATCTGAGTGAATAGAATAAAGAGGAGTGTTGTCTGGTCTATCTTTACTGCTAACCATATACTTCATATGTGACTCTCGGTATAATCTCCTTGTCTGATTGAAAACATGGATAGTTGCATAGGACATATCTAGTTGAAGGTTCCCCTGAAGCTTGGCTCCCCAAGATCTGGATAAGAGCATGCCATACTTGGGAGGAATATCTTCCACTACTCTGTCCATAACTAGATTCTTAGCAGACACTTGTGCTAGGTTGACACAAGGTTCTTGATAAGGCCCAAAAATTTGACCCTACTGGAATCGAAGGAGTACAGGTCTTTGTAAGGTTTAATTATTTCTAGGCCTAATCTCTCCATCACAACTTTGGGCATGAGATTGTGAGAGGCACCAGAATCCAGCATGGCATTATGTAAGATTTTGTCATGTATGTTTAAGCTGATATAGAAAGAGGGAATGGCTCCTTCCTGATATTTTCCTTCCATTTTGGGTCTAAACAACAACTCAGGTGTGTCATCAGCCAAGTGCAAAGTGTCAGCATCATTTCCTATGTTTAGTGCCTTCAACATCTGAGACCTATATATGGGTTGAGTAACCAGTTTAGTGAGGGGTATATTTTTCTTTATTTTGGCAATCTCTCCCTCAAAATTGAAAGGCACTAGTGTTTTGGACATATTAACATCAACTTTATCAACCATGATCTTTTCTACATTCTTAATATGTTGATCCTGATTTGGAGTTTTAGTCAAAATGGTTTTCTTAGGGTCACTGGTGGAGGTACTAGGACAACTAAGGTCTTTGTGTGGCAGGTTTATTTTTCCTTTGTTTGCTTCAGCTTTCTTAACCATAGTGTTGAAATTATCTGCTGTTTTCTTAGAGGTGTTTTGAGGTACTTTCTGAACATCAGTATCTCTTTGGTATTTCTTGGCTGAATCTAGGTATTTTTTGCTCCTGCGATCATACTTCTTATGGATTTCTATGATGGCATTTTCAAATCCCAAGTAGTAGTCTTCAGAATCCTCATAGTTTGTGTCAGTTTGATCTGAGGAAAAGAAGCCTTGTTCTTATTCGGTGAGTAAAACATCTTCTTCATTATCAAAACCTAATAGATTTATATGGTTTTCCTCAGGTTCTATAATTTCTCCTTCTTCCTCATATACACAATTTTTTTGAAAGGGAGGTCTGATTTGTTGGTCATTTTCCCTTTGTTTGATTTGAGGGGTATCTCTTCTGATGTTTTGAGTTTTGTTTCAGTTTTGGGAGTTGGCTTGGTTGTCCCTAGGAGGTGTCCTTTCATTTAAGTTTATCTTCTCAATCATTCTCTTCATAGTTCTCATTAGGCTGTCCAATTTAGAATCAGAGGAGGAGGTTGAGGTCACGGTTTCATCCTTATTGTTACTCTGTTCTCTGATTTCAACCTAGTTCTCTTTTCAATTAAGTTGACCTCTGCACTAATGCTTTTTTCATTTCTTCTAAAGTTTCAGGGTCTCTTTCTCTCAATTGAAAAGTCATGTCAGGATCAAAACCTTCAGGAAATTTCACTAGCGCTAGGCCTTGTGGAGGTTTCATGTGAGCTGGGAGAGCATTATACACATTGTTAAACCTGGCACAATAGTCTTGCACAGTTTCCCCTATATTCCTTTTATGGTTGTTGTATTCAGACAGGATTTGGAGGGGATTTTTATTGATTTCCCATTTGTTTATAAAAGTTTGGTAGAGGGAAGGGAGGTCGTGTATGAATTAGGAGTTAATGATTTGAACCATTTTTTGGCCTCTCGTCCTAGGCTTTGTGCAAAGATTCTCATCTTAATGGTTTCTTCCTCTATCTCCATGTAATCAAAAGCATCATTGATCCTATCTACATGTTGTTGGGTAGTGATGGATTCAAGCCCTGTGCAATGAGGGATCTTAGACTGATAGTCATTTGGCAAAGGTATTAGGGGTTGAGGTAAGGTCAAAGGTGCATAACAAGCTACTATGATGGGAGCTAATGGAGGATTTACAAGAGGTGGGTTTGTGATAGGGGGTGAATGATGAAGTGGAGTGGTTTGCACAGTGGTGGTATGGATGGGTGTGGTGGAAGTACTTGGAACAACAAACTAATTATGAGTAGACTTGATGTGGAAAGAGTTGAAGTGATGGAGAAGCTAAAAGTTAGGTGGTGTGGAAGGAGAGGCTTCTCTACTCAAACTCTGGTGCAAACCTAAGGGTTCTAGGTTAGTTTGGTCGATATTAGTTTGAGACCTGTTTCTGAAGAGGTTCTTGGTATGATGCAAGTCAAACTGGGGATCCTGCAAAGCTATAAGATGTTCAGGTACAGAGCTTGCTCTATGGATGACCCTAACAGTGGTTCAGTTTCCAGATCTAGAATCTTGCCACAAAATCTTCTTTGGGTCATCAAATATGTTGGTTGGGTTTGGGTTCGGATGAGATCTGGTACTGATCTTATGTGAAGCTAGATCTGATCCACAACAGTTAGAAGGACAATATAGTCATAATTTAGATATCATTACTGATCTGCAGGATTTTTATAAACATAGTTTAGCTTCTGAATTACATTCAATCCTCTTATCCTCATATTCCATGTCTAAATGGGGGAGTAAGGTAGTAGAAAAATTTCCTGAAAAATATTTAAACATTAATTCTGCCTTAACTCCTGAACAAGAAAAGCAATTAATACAAACATTGAGAAAATTTTTAGACGCATTTGAATGGGAATATACCGATATGAGAGGCATTCACCCAAACACATGCATTCATCACATTTATATAGAAGAAAATTCTAGGCCCGTAAGACAAACACAAAGGAGGATGAACCCTGCTTTAAGAAAAATTGTAAAAGATGAATTACAAAAGCTGATAAATGTAGGATTCATCTATCCTATTTCAAATAGCCAGTGGGTATCCTCACTAGTCATTGTCCCCAAGAAAAATGGTAAATGGAGAGTATGCGAAGATTATAGGGAATAAAAAAAAGCTACATTAAAAGACCATTTCCCTTTACCATTTATAGACCAAGTACTGGACACTTTAGCAGGGAAAAAGTACTTTTCCTTCCTAGATGGTTTCAGCGGATATAATAAAATTAGGATAGCTCCATAGGATCAGGAAAAGATAACATTTACATGTCCCTGGGGTACCTATGCATACAAAGTCTTACCATTTGGTCCATGCAACGCACCAACCACATTTCAGCAGGCGGTCCTTGGAATTTTCTCTGATCTTTTGCATGATTGCGTAGAAGTTTATATGGATGATTTTACAGTTATGGGTGATACTTTTGAAGAAGCTTTACTTAATATTGAAAAAGTTTTGCAGAGATGTAGAGAAACTAATCTTTCGTTAAGTAATGAAAAATGTTTTATGATTATGACTGAAGGTATTATTTTAGGTCATCATGTTTTTGCTGCAGGAATCAAGGTTGATGCAACAAAGATTGAGGTTATTGTAAAACTGCCCCCACAAACTAATCAAAAGGGAGTTAGAAGTTTTCTTGGACATGCAAGCTACTATAGGAGGTTTGTTGAAAATTTTACAAAGGTAGCCTCTCCATTATTTAAATTGTTGACTAAAGAATCTGAATTTCATTGGAATGATGAATGTAAATCTGCATTTGATAAACTCAATGAAAAACTTTATTTAGCACCTGTCTTACGAGGCCCAAATTGGAATTTTCCTTCTCATATTTCCACTAATGCCTCTGATTCAGCCATAGGAGCAGTGTTGGGTCAAAAGGAGGATCTTGTCACCCATGCTATCTATTTTTTCAGTAAAAATGTAACTCATGTAGAACTGAATTATACGGTGATTGAAAAAGAGTTCCTTGCTGTAATTTACACTATTAATAATTTTAGGCATTACATCACGGGTTATGAAGTTTTTGTGCACACAGATCATTCTTCTATTCGTTATCTCATGAATAAACCAGTCACTAATGGCAGAACTACTAGGTGGTTGTTGCTGATGTAGAAATTTGACATCACGATAGTGGATAGGCCAGGAAAAGAAAATCAGGTAGCTGATTTCTTATCTAGGCTTAATCATGCAGGTGAGGATGTTCCTGTTAATGATAACTTTACATATGAAAACCTGTTTGCCATCTCTATTAAAACACCTTGGCTTGCAGACCTGGCCAATTATCTTGCTACAGGAAAGTTTCCACCTTAATTTTCATCTAATTAGAAAAAGAGAATCATTCAGAAAAGTGATGATTATTCTTGGATTAAGGGATATCTTTTTTTCACAGGAGTTGATTTGATTATTCGCAGGTGTGTCAGAGAAGATGAGATCTATGACATCTTAAGAGCCTGCCATGATGAACCATGTGGAGGAAACTTCACATACAAGCAGACAACTTACAAGATCCTTCGTTTAGGTTATTATTGGCCATACCTCTTCAAGGATGCAAAGGAGTATGTTCGAAAGTGTGATAGCTGCCAAAGAATGGGGTGACCTGTACAATCAGATGAGATGCCTTTGCAACCACAGGTTCTCATAGAACCATTCGAGAGGTGGGCTCTTGACTTTGTAGGTCCCATCAATGCCCCATCCAAAGGTAAGAAGTATATTTTAGTTTGTATTGATTATGTGACAAAGTGGGTGGAGGCAAAAGAACTACCTAGAGCAATGGAAAAAGTAGTGGCATAATTTCTTTTCTCTGATATTTTTGTAAGATTTGGAGTACCTAGAGAAATAGTCACTGATGAGGGTGCTCATTTTGTGTCTAAGATTATGCAGGAAATTATGAAAAAATATCAGATTACCCACATGAAGTCCACCCCTTATCATCCACAGGCCAATGGGCAGGTGGAATCAACCAACAAGGTGATGGAAACAATCCCTACCAAAATAGTTAAATTACATAAGAAGGATTGGTCTAACTGACTTCTTGAGGCCTCATGGGCTTACCGGATCACATGGAGGGGTACCACTGGCTTTTCTCCATATGAACTAGTGTATGGAAAACAAGTTTTGCTGCCCATTGAATTTTATATCAAAACCCTTAGAATGGCATCAGAATTGGGTATGAACTTCGATGAAGCACAACAACGGAGAATATTGCAACTCAACGAATTAGATGAGATTAGGCAGGATGATTTTTAGCATATTGACTTGATCCAACAACAAAGGGCTAAATGGCACGACAGATACATAAAAAAGAAGCAGTTCAAAGAGGGAGATCGGGCATTTTTGTATGATTCTAAATTTTAAAAATTTAAAGGAAAATTTAATACACATTGGCTAGGACCCTATGAAATTGAGAAAGCTTTCGATAATGGATTTGTTCGGATCAAAACTATCGATGATGAGAATTTTACCTTCTTGGTGAATGGGGACAGACTCAAGCTATACCAAAAACCCCAATCCAAGGAGGAATTTTTGAAGAAGAAAGAGCTGGGGATGGTAAGGGAAGGGATCCTTCCTTTCACTATCTCTTCCTGATTTTCCTGCTGATGCAATGAGCTCACTCTGTTCCTCCTCATGCTCCATAAACCATGAGAGGAATGTCTACTGGGTATAGGTTTATCCCTTTTTTCGAGCCCAATGGACTATTTACGGAAAAGGAACCCCTTGGAGTCTTCTTTTTCAGTATTTCAGACTCTCTAAAATTGAAATATGGCGAGCATGGATTGCCCTGGGCTCGTTAAAAACACAGATTAGTAGATCCCTTGGGATCTTTTCAATAAATTTGTTTTTCTAGTTAATTTATGGATTGTTCGTGTTGGACTAATGTGGGATTTCGTAAGGCCTTCCTTCCAACAATTCTAGCCCATCGACATGAGCAAATTATCCGGGTACAGGATTAGAGCCTTGTGATGCCTTGAAGATTGTATGCCCCAATGACATGCTATCTTGCTAATAGTAATGGAGAATCATTATGGATTCTTTACTACTGGATCCTACAGGGGGTTCAACAACAACTCATATATTCACACCTGATAGGATGCATCAGGTACCTTGGTCCTCACTCTCATTAATGGTGATGGACCTCGCATTGGTTAACATTTGACCTCAATGACTAGTAATCCAATGAGCCCATTGCACATTCGACATCGACACATTCATTCATGTGCAATAGACTGTACAAAATGGGTGGAGAGAGTGGTTCCTGAAGATTCAACTTCAATTCCTGTAGAATGTTCAGCAGTTACAGTTTTGACTTCCGGAATATTTTTCACAGTTATTTTAATTCCTGCAGAATGTTCATTAGTTGCAGTTCAGTTCCTAAAGAGTATTTAACAGTTATTTCTGCAGAATTTTTAGCAGTCACGGTTTTGATTCCTGTAGAGCATTCGAAAACCAGTTCTTAATTCTTCAGAACATTTGTTAGATACATCAAGACCTGGATTTCCTGAAAAGACAAGAGAAAAGAAAAGAAAAAAATCATTAAACAGAACATAGATTAAAATCATGTAATATATTATTAACAAGTCATTTTTTCGTTAAGGTCATGGATTATATGTATGATGTAATAGGTTATCATTTCAAGAACAGGCTATGTCATCAAGGACAGGACCGTTGGAGGTAAGCAGTAATGTACAACCGGTGATAAGGCTCTCGAGGTAAATGTATAATGACACTTAATTTTTATTTTTTTCTGCATATCTAAGGCTATGGTAACCCTTTGCAGCCATGGATAATTATGACATTAATCCAATGACCTGTCATCATTTCATCAGTAGTGTTTGTACTTTCAAGATTTATGGTGCAAGTCAGATCATGATAGCAATCATGATCATGACTTGTAGCCGAAAAAGCTCCGTATTTTCTATTTATTTCCTATTGCTGTCAAAATATTGCATAAGTCTCAGACTACATTCCCACAAATCACATTTACTCTGATTTGTCTGTCTGTAAATTCCTTGTCCATTTTTTCCCCCGCCTATCCATTTTTCTCCTCCACCATGACTAAGACTCGAGCCCCCATCAGATTTGAGCCTCAGAGTCTCGCGCTACTAGAATCTGATCCTCGTAGAAAGGTGAGAATAAAAAAGGCGGGATGGACAAAGCACAGGTGGGTAACATCCAATTCAGGCTGACAGAAGAACCAGTGGCAAGGGCATGTGGGATTCCACAAGATGGAGAGCGATGGTTAAAAATCGCCACTTCAACAAAGACATGTGCGCGACGTTCTTGTAGAAGGACGATTCGAACCCTGACTGGAGTAAAGGGATTCCGCAAGAATTCTTAAGGCGTAAGTACCGTCAGTTACTATTTTTCATGCAGAAATATGTTACATGAGAAGGCTGGTTTGGCCTTTATTTCCTGTTTCATATCAGGCTCCTTGGACAATTCTAGGACAAAACTTTAAATTTGCCCTATTATTTAAAAATGTCATTGATCAAGATGTCCTTGGCCGCAAAAGACATGGTTTCCCACATAGAGGAAAACCTCTACCATCACGGGCTGGTAAAGATTATTCTGGTGGAGGTCCTGCAGAAACATGAGAAGACCTGGGAGGATTTTCTGCAAGAAAATCATTTTGTGGAGGATGAAGATTTTGACTCTTTAGGGGTCCAGGAAGAGAAACCCGCAAAGAAGCCGAAAAATAAACCATGGACGCATGGACCAGATGACGAGGATGATGTTGTGGTGACCGGTGAAACTTCTAGGAAGATCTCTCGGCGGAAGGGGCCTTTGATCCCTGCAAAATGGTATACCAGAAGCCAGGTTGCCCAACTAGCCATCAAGGATACAACAAAAGAGGGGGCACCAACTAAAAATAAAAAGACAGAGAAGTCCCGCGGCCAGCCCAAAGCAAAAGAAAAGGTGAACCCTGCTACAGTCAGTGACAAGGACACTGCGTCCTTTCCATACCCCTCGCTGCAGGAAAGTCAAAATGAAGCCATGAAGTCGCAGGAGTATGTGAGCGTGCCCCAATCGTCACAAGGGCATAATGAGGGAGCGGTGACCCCATTGAAGAAACAATCTCGACAAATGCTAGAGGAAACTATCAGAGAACTTACCATTTCAAAATGGGTCTTGAAAGCAGAGAATGTGGCTCTAAGAGAACATAGCAGCAAAATGTAGTAGGAGCACGAATAATGGCAAGAAAAGGCAACCCGCATCATGAAGAAGAAACAAGCCCAGATTGACCACCTGAAGAGGAAGACTGAGGAGTATAGAGGATAGATTCAAGCAGAATCTAGTCGGGATCAGTTAGATCACCTGGCTACAGTGGCTGCGGCCCAAGTGAAAAATTAGCTTTCTGTTGAAGACTGCTTCAGTTTTGCTTGCATAGGGACATGCAAGAGTTTTGGTGTGGGGGAGATGTTAAGACTGAACTTTATCTATTTTTTCCACCTATACTAAACCTTCTTTCCCCCATTTTTGACCTCTTTTTTCTCTTTAAGTATACCTAGTCCGTCTATGTCATCCAATTTTGGCTAAAAAGGGTATCATAGGCCTAAGGTATGTTGAAACAACATTAGAAGTGTCATTTTATCTTATTTTGAGCATTCTTTGAACTGGTTGTGTCATTATTTCATTACTACTCTAACTAGCCTTGGAATCATGCGCAGATTTGTTAGATTGAAATAGTTCCGCCAATCTTGTAGATAACTCATATAGCTGAGATTCCTGCAGCCATTCTGGATTTCTTGCAGATACGCCGATTTCCTGTAATCACCTCAAAATCTTGCAGCGAGATCGACAGACAGTTCTGATCGCGCAACAGAAATGGTCTAATCCATGCCTTTGGTCATGGATTAGACCCAACAACAGTTTACCTTGTCAATTTGTATCTGTATTATGGGCTGTAGGCTTAGTTTAGTAATCTGTTTTGTTCAAAGCTAAATATGGGCTGCCATAAATGTATAAAAATTGGATGTAATTTGCTTATACGGGAGTTCTTGGGTTCGGTTGGAAGGTGCTGTTACAGAGCACGATATCATACTGTAATCGACTATTATTTAAGATTAATAAAATCATTTATGTTTCGTTTATTTTCTTGAGCAAATTTTTTAATCTTTAAAGGAGTTGTGAGTGAGGGAGGGCCCCCTTCACTCACAACTCCTGCAACAGAGTGTGTGTTTATTTTTGTTTTAATTATGCATTAATAATTTCCTGTAACAGCTAGTGTTTTCTTTCTGTATTTCTTGCAGCAAACTGTAGATTGGTTAAGTGAATTAATATTTTATGTTGAAGAGCTCTTTTCATTTGGCCAAAGCTTGGATTCATGATTTTAAGTTTGATTCTTGAATGGGATTGATTTCTTTTATCTTTTCTGCATCAATATCAACAAACACAAGTGTTATATAGGGATGATATATGCCGCTCCATAACCATTGCTGCAATAGTACTGATATAGGAAAGCATCATGAGTTATTGATTGTTGTTTGATATTTATCTTTTCACGGTCAATATCAACAATCTTAAGTGCTATAGAGGGATGATATATGCCACTC
Source organism: Pinus albicaulis (assembly GCA_034641835.2). Classification (NCBI taxonomy): domain Eukaryota; kingdom Viridiplantae; phylum Streptophyta; class Pinopsida; order Pinales; family Pinaceae; genus Pinus; species Pinus albicaulis. The sequence goes on along the minus strand of CM076570.1, from coordinate 137,857,451 downwards.
CATAGCCTTTGCTGCGATAGTATTGACACGGGAAAGAAACATTAGTTGTTGATTGTATAATTAATTAACACTTGTAGTAATCAACCTGCATTTATTGTGCACTGCATCTCATCAGTTTACCTTCCTGAGTTGACAATTTATATTGACAAATTATACACATATAATTTGACTCAACACACATCACCAAACCTATCAATGTTTAAGTCAATGATACTTATACTATCACGTGACTGTCACCAAGATTTTATATGACATTTCGATAATGATCTTCATGGTGGCCTTCATTGGTGTAATCAACACTGCCATATTCTTCAAGTTCTTTGCAAAAATGTTCTTTTGGATTAGAAATCACCAGCCATGTCTTGTCCATCAAGGTTTGTATGGATTTAAAGGGTTTGTTCCACACCCTCTCCTAAAGAAGTATGCGCATCATCAAAATCTGGAACCAAAACTCTAAACTTTCTTCATGCTTTTCAAAGGAAAAAATAGGGGCTTCCTTTGGAAGTTCTTTTTCATAACCTCCAAATGCTACAATAAATGCCACCTTATTATGATGTTCGTCATCATAAAGACTTTGTGCAGTGGTTTCATTATGGTTTTCATGTTGAAATTTATTTGTGCGGTCATTAGTGTTGTCCCCTTCAAACTTTGTTTATGGGTCCCCTTTTAGAGCAATAGGTCTCTCATCATGCTTCTGTAGTAGGCCAGTGACAGGGTCATATTAATATTTTTTTTTTTCTCTTGATGGTCATCATCAAACCTTGGTGTACCATTGAAACATATTATATATTATTTTCCCACACAAGTTTAGACCAAGGGCACCAAAATTGTCTTATTTTGGTTATTTTGTACACTCCTCATGGGATTATACTTCTTGATGGTGCCTATTGATGGTAGTTTTAGTGTCTTCAAAAGGTTGTTCCATGCCTTCTTTTAGAAAAAATATACCCATCAGCCAAACCATCAACATTTAAAGTGAAATAATCTGTAGCAATATTTTAGACCATTTAAAGGAATCATATCTATCCCTCAGTTTAATAAAGGATAAAATCAGGTGGTGAGTGTATAGATTCCATAAAAATGCATCTGGTCCCACCATATTTACATGCTCATTTTTCTTCCAGCCTTGCTCCAAAATATTAGTGGTTAATGGATCTGCATTATCAAGATTGAAGAGTAAAGCTTTGGTCTTGAAGTATATTTTGAACCATCTGTTGTCAAGTTTTATGTTTTCCACAACCCACCCAAGGGTATGTTCACAATCTAACTCTTTTTCCATCCCCTCTTCTCTAGGCCATCTAATTTATCCACCAAGGGAAATGATAAAAGCTAAAACAAGTGCTTTCAAAACTGGAGAAACATTAGAAATAGACCTTACTGGTAATCTCGTTCATTCCAGATCTAGATATTTGTGTTGTATAACAATGCCCTACCATAGTCCCCCCTCGTAAATAAGCCTCTGTTAAGTTTTCACTGCTACTGCCTTTCCAATTGATGGATATATTACAAACACCACCCACCAACACTCTTGGGTTTAGCTATTCTTTTCCACTATAAGACAATGCTATTTCTTTCCTTTTTAGTTCTCCATGAGAAATGGAAGCAATTCACTCTAATCTTTTCCAACATCTCCACAACAATGTAAGCTAATGAATGCTGGTAAACAAGAATTGTTTCCAATATTTATTTAACAAAACTAAGCCTTTCTACTATGAACAACCACCTAGTGCACCAATTTGTAATCCTTCTCTCAATTTTCTGATATAACCAAGTACAGTCCTGGAAGTCATATTTACATAAAACACATGTTCTTTAGGCGATGGTTGAAAGGTATTATAGAGTATGAAAAAAATCTGAAAATTGTCTCCTCTTTTCCTTGGTGCACTTTGTTTAGAGAGAAGATTTTAGAGTATGTATTTCCATGCCAGTTGTAAAACAATACAAATCTAGTGTTACCTTCTACTTGAGAACTTATTTGTAGGTACACTTAGGCTATCATATAATGATAAAGACAATTACATTATAAATATTAAAATTTCCATTATATATTAACCTGGTATCCTTTGTCAACAAAATAATAACATTAAATAGTCATAACTTCCTCAATACTTTTCAAAATCACTATTATGATACCAATTCAGAATTGGCATAGTAATTTGGCCTCTCATGGCAGACTTCAATCTAGTTCCTAGGAAAGGAAAAATTTGCCTCCCAAGATAGGGCTTTGATATGTATGGAAGGACAACCTCTTGAGGGCATAACACCTAAAATACATTATGAGCCCAATGTTGAAATGGAGCCAAAATTTTTCATCTTGCAGTTTGATTGTAATCAACCACACTAGTGAAAAAATATGCACATCACAATTTTTTGGTGGTTGAAGAGAGTAGATCTAGTGGAAGTTGAAAAGTAAAAATCCTCAATGAGCCAAGGTATAGAGCCCTCGATTGTAAAAACCCACCATTTTTAGATCTAGTAGCGGTGTGAGATGGAAACTTTAAGAGGTGACTAGATCTACAGACTACAATTAGTGTATTACAACAACAACTAGTGCAACCCTCTCATCTCATTTTGTAAATAACATAGCAGAGACCTATAGGTTGGAATTTGGAGGGATTGAGTGATTTGTTCTATTTTGGAATTAGAGTGATGAAGGTATCATTTATGGTTGGAAAGGCACCTCAGATTTGGTGTAATGTTTCTTTTAATGCCTTGACCTTATTTTTAGTGGTGAATCAAATTTGTGGTGAAAAATTTAGGGCTTGGAGATTTTCTATAAGGAATATCCATGACATTCAATTTGACATCTATTAAAGTGATGGGTCTCATGGGACTAATAGAATCTAAGTACAACAAATTGTTGACAAAAAATGTAAATTACTAAATCCTTCCATTCACACACACACTGTCACTGCAATTAAATATCATCAATCTAAGTACAAGACATAGTTGAAAAAAAATGAAAAATACTTCCATTCACACACACACACACACACACTGTCATTTATATGAGAGATCAAGCACTATCCTTATCCATTGGTAGCTCCAAAAACATAAAAACTTACTTTTTCTCTCACAAGCCCTACATACTAGCGAACAATAAATTGAATAAAATGCATTTCATACCAGCGAACAGTAAAAGCTATGAGGGTTTGGTTTTGACCTCTTTAGGACACAAAAAATGATGTAAATAAGGCCAAAATTGAGGCAGATCTAGGGCCTAAGCTTGCTTATAATTTTGTCAATGTTTGACCCAATAAATCAACTCTCAAATACATTTTAGTACTCTGTTTTATTTCTGGTTTTAGTTCCACTTTAGGAATCCATCGATAATACATTTTGAATCAAGGTGTTTCATCACAATAGTAAGAGTTCTTCATGTTCTTTGGAGCTTTGAATTGAAAGTGAATACCTTGCTTCCTTGCTCTTTTTTTAATAGCAAACCAATATGTTTGTGGAATTTTACATACTTTTTCATTTATTTATGTGCAAAAATAGATGGAGTTGTCTTATAAAATTGCTACCGATGAAGAGAAATATGTCATTGGCATTGTCAGGTGTTGAGAAGGTTGCAAATTTGCTGAAATTTGTGATGAAATTTTGGATGATGAAATCTTTGAATACCCTTTTGATTTTATCCAAGATGGATTAGCTTTAAATAAAAATCAAGATAAGAAATGGAAAGTTTATACAACACTTTTAGGCATCAAGGGAAAACTAGGCACATTTGATGTGGAAACAAAGGGTTCAAATATAGTGGAAAGAATACCAATCTTTGAAAACATTGAAGAGAATGTGGAGGAACCTATGCATAAACAACCAAGATTTGAAAATATTCCTTTGTCAGTGGAACACGCCACAATTGTTGATCCTAGTGTGTTGGCATCTTGGGAAAAAAAAATGAAAAGTTTAATGGAAGAGTTTGTCAATGAGAAACTTACACTCAAAGTATATTCAGAAAAGGGAGAATATAAAATAAAGATCCATTGTGAAAATTTTTGCATTGATTATGGAACAGGTGATGTATCCTTGGTAGCGCAAACAATGCGTAACATCAAAAACCATCTTATGAAAAAAAGATCCCATCAACAATGCCTTTCAATGCCTAGTGTTACTGAAATTACTTAATGTCACAAAGTACAATAAACAACGGTGGTTGGAGATTGATTTCATATTGATTAAGAAATCAAACTTCTATATGATTTCAACAAGAAACAATAGCCTAATTTGTTCAAGGTGGTGGAAGCAACACTTGCAGACTATACAGACATGAAAAAGTGAGAGTCTAATGTACACGATGCAATAAATGGTTTTGTTTAGTGCCGAAAAGTGGTAATATTGTTAGTTCTCTAAATGAACACATGAAATCAAAGAAGCACACTACTACTACTACAAATTAGGCTTCACATTAGGAAATTGGGTTGAGGAGTGGCACAGTTGGGAGACCTAAGAAGCCTACCAATGATAAGTCCCAACAAAGTTTGAATAGGTTCTTAGTGCCATCATCACCATTAGTATTACATAGGGGTTCTAAAAGTGCAAATCCTTCTACTTCAGGTGTGTTAATTAGTGGTTAATTAATAGTTTGGACTAAACTTGAATATGAATTTGTATATTATTTATTTATATTACTTCTATTTTTTTTTGTTTTTTATTATGTTGTCATATTATTATAGCTCAATTGTCTCCCTTATTACTACAATGTTGGAGGTATTGGCATCCTTATATTGATATAAATGGGGAGAGATTGGAAACAAAGGTCCTAATGGATGATCAAAGGGGTGGAAAATTATGGGCCATAGAGAAGCATACCAAGATCATGCTATGTTATGAGGGTATTGAATGTCATATTGATGGTATATATAGGCATATTCATTGCAAGAGGGGTTCTGGAACAGGGATCCCATTTGATTCATTAACCTGTAGATTTTGTGAGTTGGTTCCAGAATGTAATGACTTCAGGATGTGATTATATCGTGAATCAAGGTGCACCAATAAAAGAAGTGAACGAGATACAGGAAAAGGTAGAATATTGGACTATTTGACTCAAAATGAATTGACGAATGCTGCAAGGGTTACAAATGCTAACCATAGATCAACTATGCGAGCTCTTTGGTGGGAGAGGACAAAGGTTTCTACACTCTCTATTAGAATGAGATCTCTAAAGGAAAAGTTGTTTGAATCGACAGAAAGGAAGGATGTATTTAGGTTTTGTAAGGATGTGTGTGAGACACATAAGCAAGGAAAATTATAAGGTAAAGATGTAGTTTGGGAATTTTTCAAGGATATATTTCATAACTTGATTCATGCAAGAGCAGGGAGAAGGTATAGTACATCCAAAAAATCCCTTTATGAGATGATCAAGTTATGGGGAGGTCCTAGATTACAAAACTTTATTAGCTTTAATCTGGATGGTCCTTCAATATCTACAACTTTAGAGCAAGTTAGAAAGTCATTGACATATATCCCAGGGGAGCACGAGCACATTTTTGAAGTAGTCGAAAAAATTAATGCTTCTTATAAAGCCAAACATGGTATATATGGAAAAATTCCTATATGCCTTGCTGAAGATGAAACAATTGTGAAAAAATATGTTAGGTGGGTAGCAAAGAGCGATACACTGGTGGGGTTTTGTGGTTTGAAAGAAGAACATCAATGCCAATCACATTTCTTGGTGGCAATTGGTGAGGGAGATGTAGGCTATGAGATTATAACAATTTCTTTTAAAAATAATGTTATCAGGCATTATGCACGTGTTATTATTGCAAAGCTTTTACATGAAAAACTTCCTCGTTTGGTTGTGGTTGTTCATCCAACATGAAATAAATTCGATGCAATTTTTGTTTATCAACAATGAGAAAAGGTAGAATTTATGTGGAAGAAACAAGTAGAAAACAATTTGGGACCTATTGTTGGTCATTCCTCAGATGGGGATAACAGAAGAAGATAAATTATGTTGAAGGATTATTCTTCACCTTGGGAAGGGTGGAGGCTAATTGGGTTGTACAATGGTTTCAATGTAACAGGATTGCGTGACCAAGATTACATTCATAACTGAAAAAATCTAGTGAATCCTTTGTTTAGCGGTCGACAAGAATTGGTTTTGGGAAATGAGTACATAAGTTTGGCCATGTCAGAATGATTGATCACACTTTTAAAGTGGATGATCACAAGATTAAGTGTGAAGACATAGAGATGATGGATCAAAATTGTGGTTCCGCACAACACATTGATTCAAGGCATGTTCAAGAGGTCTTTTAAAGAGTTTAGAAGTACACCAAGTGGAAAGTTAGAGAGGACACTAGCTATAGAGACTTACCTAATGATTGTTACTGACTACATTGACATATTTATGTCTCATAGTTTGAGCCTTTGGGTAAGAGTGCGAAATGCTTCACGAGTTCATCATTTCTTCACATTATGGTTATGTTGGGTACAAAAACAATCTCGTACTAATGTAAACATAAATTTCATCAACAGAGAGGCATATCAAGATGTGATAATTTCTTTCCATTTTGCAGCTTTTTTGATGAGATTGTTTCGAGATCAATACTCTAACTTGCCATGTGTTTTGCACTTGATTGGGTCAAATGTATGTGAGAACTTCTTTAGAAAACTTGGTGGGATGGTTGGAGTGGAGAGGGCCTATGATTTCACTGACTTGCTTCATGCTGTTGGAACCATTAATAGAGTTGTTGAAGAAGAATCAAATCCCCAAGGGATTCATTTTAATAAATCCCATAAGAAGCAAGAAAACATTTGGAATAAGTTGCACCAAGAAACAATACAAAACATTGATATGTTGCAGCAATATGATTTAATATCCACAGATGCTAAAATTGTAGAAACCCTTAAGATTGGATTGAAGGATACACAAGAAATTTTATCAACTCTTGGAATGAAACCAGAAAATTACACTCAATATTCTTGGTGGGTTAAACCATGGACAGAGGATAAATATTGTCCAACATTCCAAATTGTGGATGAAGTAGTTGATGATTCTCCACTGGGATGTTCCAACTCTATATTTCAATCTTCATGTTCATTGGTACATAATGAAAGTGAATTGCAAATAATGGAGAGTGAGTGGAGACACGATCTGGATGAAATTTTAAATTCCATTGATGAAAATGTAAGCAAAACTATAAAACCAGTGGTGAATCTTGATGGTAAGGATATGTTCAAAGAATGTTTGGTTAGTCAGTTGAATGGAAATCCAACATTATCCAAATATAGGTTGACGAAATTGAGATACAGGGTCTACTTTAGGTGAGATGGGAAGACTCTATAAAATGGTGTTTTAATTGGCTTTGGAATTGGATCAGATTGTGGGGTGTTGTTTGAAAACAAGTCAACCCCTCCCACGAATGTACTGCAATAAAGGGTGTTTCTTGTGGAATGTGGTACATTGGAAGGGTTCAAAGAATAAGGAAGAAGGATGGTAATAGGGTGTTTGATTACCATAATGACATCAACCTTTTGGATATATTAGAAGGCATTGAGCTTCAATTATGTTGGTATAGTAGAATAAAGGGGCTGCATTTATAAGTATGATTTGAATGATCTTGCTTTTGTACAAATTGAATCTGTTATAGCAATCACAAACTTATCATACAATGATAATAATGATACATACAAATTAGAAGAAAGCGATTACAAAGTTTTTTCACATTTTGTGAAAAATTTGAACAAGCCTTAATAATAAAAACATTCTACTTTCACTTTCCTTATGTATTTCCATATGTTGGATTATTTATATATAGTTTTTAGTTGTATTTTTGTTGATTTATTTGTATGAATCTGATGTTAATTTTGTAATTTTTGGCTTTAGGTCTAGTGAATACTTCAAATGGTGAATGTTAGAGATAACTCAACCTTTTTTTGCTACCTACTTTTTGGTGTAAGTTTCTTTCACTAGCCATTCATCTTTTGCAGTTGTGTTTCATTCAAACATTAATTTAATATTTCCTGCATAAAAACAATATAATTTCATACCTATATAAGTATATGTACCCCTTACCTCAACACATATATAAAATTTGAAGATAAGGGCATCCCTTACCTCAACACTTATGTTGGATGCCTTCTATTGTGGTTCTTATGAAGTTGGTCCATTTAATCACGAAAAACAAGAAGAGTTGGTTCCTTTTTCATGAATATGTTTTGCAGAAAAGTATGTGGTTCTTCTCACTAATGTTAATGTTTTCCTTGAATTTTTAGATTAATGGTTCACTTTCTAGAAATAATATCAAGGATCTAATGGCACGAGGTTCAATCAGAATGGTTTCTGCTCACTCAATTCAACAAATTTACACTAGAGCAATGGATAACACATGAAGTGCATTTTATTTTGAATGTTTGTGTGGTAGTTGGATTTCCTATTTTTTAAATTGGACATATAAATCAGAGTCTATAACTCAAATGTGCCATCAAAGTATTTTTGGAAGTATTTATATTTTGGCCATACACATGAGGTCTACAATAGTTAAATTGCACTTGGTTATTATTGACAATTGAGTCCTTAATCATATTTTGGGAATTGCCTTTCACTAAAATAAATTAACATTAATTACTATCTGTAAAGGTTTTTGGATAGGTGATGGTAGTTGGTTTTCCAATTGAGATATGTGCTTCTGGTATATTGGAAGGGTGATGGCACTTTTCTTTCTTATTTTCGCGTATATGGATATATATGTGTTCGATGGCCCTTGGCAATTTGTGCATCTGATCCAAAGGGTATTTTAAGGTGAATGGTATATGATTTTTTGCAACTTTTGGATTGACAATAATTTGATAGGGTGAAGTTTGAAATGGCACTTTTCTTTCTCATTTTTTCCTATATTGACATATATGTGTTTGATGGGCCTTGCAATCATATGATCCAAATGGTATTTTAAGGTGAATGGTATTTGATTTTTTGCAACTTTTGGATTAACAATAATTTGATAGGGTGAAATTTGAATGGTATGCAAATTTTAATTAATTTTATCTTTCCAAAGAATGAATGCATAATTTTATATTTCATGGTTTGGAAAAGGAAAATACATAGAATTTTTTTTTTATTTCATGGCATATCACCTCCAAAAAGGAAAATCAGGCAACCTGCTGGCCACTTTTCAAAAACTTTCATACAAAATATAGCTACGATATCTCTCGAGAACACAACTAGAAGAAAAAATTATGCTTTGATGAATGAGGCAGGTTTTCAATGGGAGAAGAAGATGAGGAACAACCAAAGAACAAAAAGTACTTTTGATTTATTGTTGTCACATTTTCCTTGTAGCAGAATGTTTTATTATTGTATTGGATAGATTGTTGACATCGTTTGGAATGGGAGCAATATCTTTCATAGCAAGCCAGATTTTGAAGCTTCATTACAGACTCTTTGTGGCCCTGGTTCTGATATTTCAGTTGAAGAAGATGAAATTAAGGTACAGGGCCTTTGGTATTTTATTATTGCAATATTGTTTTTCTTTCTTTTCTTAATCTCCCTATGTATTAGTTCATAGTTAATTGTGATTTGAAGCATTGACATCATAAATACAGTCATACTGTAATAGAACCTTATGACTATGTTTGACTGGGTGAATCTTTGTAGGAAATTTATGAAGGTCTGGATTTCTCTATGTATGAAGAACAGTGATAATTTGGGATTTTCTCCATTAAGTTTTCAATAGATGGACGAGAACTTGTTGCTCGCAGCAATGAAAAATATACATATGTTTATGAACTAGAAATGAACAAGTGGTCTTTAAAGATAACAACTCACGAGGTGTTGTATACTTTTTATTGGTGATACATCCACAAGCCTAGTAATTCTTGGTGATACATCCACAAGCCAAGTATTTTTCTTGATGCACACTGGTAATTCATTCCTAATGGGTAATATTCATATGGGTGGTATTCCAGAAAGCCACTGCAGAGTACAAGAAGCTATCTCTATTGATTTTTTTAGATTAATTTTATATTTGACTGAGCTGTCTATCTGCAAGCTGTTGTAATATGATTTGACTAACTTACAAAGATTGGAACTTCAGGCCTTGGTTTGATCAGGGATACAATAAAAGAAGGTATGTCTATTAAATCTTTCAGATTAATTTTATATTTGATTGAACTGTATATCTGCAAGCTATTGTAATATAATTTGACGGACCTTGACAGATTGGAACTTCAGGCCCTGGTTTGATCATGGATGCAGATCTAGGAAAAGGCCCCAATAGAAAGATATTTGCAAAAGAAAGGAAGACCCATTGGGTGCTTGTAATATTCAACATTTTTTCACTTATTGTGGGTCAAGCTACTGCTTCACTTCTTAATAGGTATTACTTTGATGATGGTGGTAACAATAGATGGATATCAACTCTGGTGCAATCGGTAGGATGCCCTATTATTTTCATACCTCTGGTATTTTATCAAGGAAAACAAGCCTCTAAGAGTACCCTGCTCACACCCAAATTGGTGCTAATTTATGTTGTTTTGGACTTGCTTCTCGTTGTAGATAATCTGCTTTACTCATGGGGTATTTCTTATATGCCTGTTTCGGCCTATTCACTTATCTGTTCAAGCCAACTGGAGTTCAATGATGTATTTGCATTGATATTGAACAGGAAGAAAATTACTCCATATATCCTGAATTCTCTGGTTTTTTTGACTTTGGGTGCAATTTTGCTTGCGATTCATTCATATGGTGACATGCCTAAGGGAGTGAATACTACCAAGTACATAGTAGGCTTCATTTTCTCTGTTGCAGCTTTTGCAATCTATGGGTTGCTTCTTCCATTGATGTGGCTCGTTTTCAATAGGGATATAAAGAAGGCGACCTTTGGAGTGGTTCTGCAGATGCAATTTTTCACATCCATAGTTGCTATTGTGGTATGCATAGTTGGATTGTTTGATAGTGGGGAGTTCAGAGATATGAAAAAGGAGGCTGAGAAGTTCACAATGGGGAAAGTTTCCTATTATATGATATTGATATGGTCTACAATAGGTTGGAAGGTTTTTTCTATTGGTGGAGTGGGTTTGATATTTTTGGTTTCTTCCTTGTTCCCAAATGTGATTAACACTCTAGCCCTCCCTAATGAATCTAGCATTGGGGCCAAATCTCTTGTGGGAATTTCTCACAGGAAGAAATTTATTCAACATAAATACTTCAGCGGGTTCTGTTCATTCTCAAAATGGATCCCAGATATTGAGATTACTCAAGACAACTCGACCCATTCTCCATGAGAAGCTCACTTAGGTACCTAGAAATATAAGACAAATATGCTTTGCCAGTGATAGTATTTTGGGAAATCCACCTTTGTAATTTGATCCGGTTGATTCATGAATTTTTTGATTGAAAATCTCAACACTCTTTGATTACCCTCTATGATATTTATACATGAAATTAAGCAAGGCAATGGGTTGAATAGAACTTCAGTCCGGTCCTAGACCACTCTTTTGGAAGATTGACCCTTTCCAGATGTGCTCGTATCTCCAGATCCAAGAGAAACTGTAGGGGCTAGGGGGAACCTTCTTACTCTGTTAAGTAGGGGTATCTCCATCAAATATCTTCCCTTCCTTTCCATAGGCATAATTTCCTTCTTCTACCTATTAGTGCATAACAATCTTTTAAGTCCATACTGCAAATAATTTAAGGAATCATGGGACAAATGGCCCCACTCATTGTGCGTTATGCCAGAAAGCAGAAGAAACAGAGCAACATATCTTTCTCTAATGTGACTTCACAAGAAAAGTTTGGAAATTCCTTCTACAGGGCATTAGTCATCAACACAATCAGGCCATATCATGCATGTAGTTGTTTAATAAGCGGGTTTACCAATATGATGGATCCTTCCACCAAAATCGAGTCTTCAAAGTTAATATACCATTAGGTATGTGTTATATAGATATGTAAAGTTCCACATCTAATGCAGGTAGATTAGCAATTTTTATCTGGTTGCACATGTCTAGCATATGCAGTTTTTTAAAATGTGCCATTTAGTGAATTTTTTATTTGATCCATGTTTTCTCTATATTGCTTATTTTATTCATTAATTTCAAACAACTATAGGTACATTTTACAAGGTGATGAACAAGAACAAATAGAATTGCTTGCTAAGGATGGGGACATCAATAACAAGCTTGCGTTTTCTTTAGCTCCAGAAATATTTGGACACGAGGATGTCAAAAAATTCCCGCTTCTTCTTCATATTGGTTCCCCAACTAGAAAATGCAAAGATGGAATGAAGGTATAATTCTTTTACTGAAGATTTGTTACAGAGAAACTTGATTATCCCATTGGTGATTATCTGAGAAAAATGTCTTGTTATTCTCCCTTATCTGGTCTCTGGAGTCTGTATACAAAGGAATATTTATATTTACTGCTCACATTTCCATTTTACTTGCAAATAAGAGGTGGCTTGCATGCATGTTTGATGGGAGATCATGGAGTTGCAAAGAGTCAGTTGTTGAAACACATGATAAGTGTGGCACCTTGAGGATTTTACACCACAGGTCGAGGAAGTTGTGGTATTGGTCTGCCAGCTGTTGTTCAAAGGGATCCGATCACCAATGAAATGGTATTTGAAGGCATGACCCTCATATGTTTCTAAGATTTATTCTTTCTAATGTTTAAGTTATTGGTTTATTTGGAGTTGGAAATTGTTTTATTTTAGACTGAATTCATTAGATGTTTCACCAGCATATATCTTTCGACACCTTCATAGTAGTGTCAAAAGTAATGGATCTTGTATGTGATGAATCAGGTGTGTTAGACAGACAAATCCCTCTTTCGAACAAGAGTGATCTCCCTAGTATCCTAAGGATATCTAGAAACAAACAGATACCATTTCCTCTAGATTATTTTGCTTAAGAATCACTAATTAAATACGGAGAGATGTCCAACGCTTGCTCGGTCTTCAATCCAGTCATTCTAGAAGGTATCGATCCATCATGTAAGATCTACAATCAAAGACAAGCAAACAAGATCAAAAGCATCTGCAAAATATGATAATTTGAAAGCAATAAACTATCTTAGTGATCAAGGAATCCAAGAATTATATTATTCAAAAGATAGATGAAAAACTCAATGAGAAAATAGAATCCATTTGTATTAACTTTGAATAAAAATAAGGAACCTTACAATCTTGACGCCTTGATGTTTGTACAGGTTCTTCCTGGGTCCCGAACAACCTTTTTCCTCAGTTTGACAAGACTCCAACTCTCTGAATTAGCATAAGATTATGGCCATGAGTATGTAATCTCTCTCATGCCAATCGTGCCAAATGTGGAGATTTTCTTCAGCAATACTCAGAAATTACTTTCTCCAAAGAAGAAAGTATTTTCTGAACTCTCTTTGCACTAATCTTCAATCCAAGAAGTACCCTTGAGACTGAAAGTTGGTCTCAATTTATAGCATAAGGGAGGTAGTTTCAACTCCAATAAGGAAGGGATAAAGCCCTCTCATCATGGGATTTCAGCTCCAAAAACCAAGGGATAGCTCCATCTATGAAGGGATAAAGGTTCATGAATGGAAGGGGCAAAGCTCGACCAAATAGCGCTTCTAGAAGGCCCCATCTGGGAGAATATTCAACCAGATAAGCTTCTAGAACTTACTTTTCTTTTTATTTTACCTTTTACAGGGTCCGTAGTTTTAATGAGAAGAACGTGCGGGATGTGCCACAGGTTTTATAGAAATAAACCATGGTACTGCAGGAAATGACTAGGAAAAGTGCAGAGTTAGGAATTTTAGGGTTTTTAAGAGATTTTCTCCAGTTCCAAGACTTGATTTAGGAACTTTATGTTTTTAGACCTCTAAGGGAGCAATAAATAGGTAATGATGAACCCATATATATAGCTAAATTTCATGGTGACAAATTTCAGCGTAACAGATTCCCCCCTAAAGTGTGAAGTCTGAATAGTTTTGAAGAATTATGAAGAGTGACGTGCTTTATCATTCTGAGGATTGGGCTACAGGCACACTGGTTGAAACCTGGAAAAAACATTCAATGCAAGCATATATATATGTATATCATCGCTGAGGTAGGCATTCCCATACTCAAATAAAAAATAACTACATGTTCTAAAACATAAATGATTTTAGAATTACATGAAATAGTAGACACAGCATGGACGCAACCATCTGTCATGAGTAGTCTATTGTATGATGAATAATAAAACTCCTTGCAGCCTGGATGGTGGAAACTAGATCCAGGGTCTTGATTTCCACTTCTCGAACTAATACGATTCTATCCATGCGATTGATTGTGTCGAAGTCGAACATGGTAGAAACATAAGTTACCGATTAAATGATGTGGTATTATGATGTGGAAGGGCTCCTGATAATGACAATGGCTCTCAAAGTACTCAGTACAATCTATGAAATGTGAATTTGTGATATGAAGTTGAACATTTCACAGAATCATTCGATTGAAGGTCAATGATGCAACCCGTCGTCGAAGGCGAGAAATCTGCCATTAGGGCATGTAGATCCGAAGGTCCTCATAGGATTCTAGATCAACTTTCTAGATGATGAGCTGTCGTCGATAGAAAGTGACCCGTCGTAGGAAAGCCCACGACATGAAACCGTTAGATCAAGTTTTGATTTTGATTTTTTTTTGTAAGGACTGACTCAGGGATGGTCAACGTGAATGGAGACAAATGTTTGCAATGGATGATTTATTTAACTGATCTCTTGAACACATAACAACACTGCAAATAGTTTGCTGACGATTGACCTAAAGCTAATACCCAAAAACCGGATGAAGACTTTCAATGTGGTTTGATTAATTTTTTGGCCAAAGGATTTTCCCAACCTAGGTATGAATGTGACAAAAGTGTCGTGTTCAAGAGTGGTATACAAATTTTTGAAACGAAGTGTGACAAATGGATTCATTTTCTCTCTTTTCCCCCACCATTTCTAGCAAGTACCTCTTTATTTTTGACAAGCTTGAGGAGGATAACATTTGCTTGTAATGTAAGCTCATCCTTTGGATGAGTCAAACTTAGTATTAAAATTGAACCCTAAGAAGGAGTGGTTCGTTCCTTTTTATAATTGAAAGGTCCTTTACTGTTAAGTTTTAACGAGTCCAGTATAGGTGAAACTTGGTGTTTTTCAGTTTTAGGGAGTCAGAAGAAAAAATTAAGAAAACTCCATGGGTGTAGTTTTTCGTAAATTTAGTCTCTCAAGCCCGAAAAAGGATAAGATAATGCAGGAGAGAACTCTATTGACCTTGATTAGTCAACGTATACCTTTTTTGTAAATAGTCCATTTCAGTCCGGAAAAGGGGTAAACTTATACTGAAGGGATGAATATTCATTTCCTTTAACGAGTTCGAATAGTCAAGTACTCGGAAATATTTTCATGTTTAGAGAGTCTGAAAAGGGCTTAAAAGAGAACTCAAGGGTTTCACTTTTTCGTAAATTTTAAGAGCCCGAAAAAGTGATAAAAGTGTACTCGTCACCAAAATAATCCCTTTCACATGATAAAATTGTTTTCTGCACATAAACTCAAAAAATTAAACATATCTGTTTCCAATAAGTAAAAACTTTTGAAAAACAACTTTTTAAATTGGAAAACAAATAAAATAATATTTTATTTATTCAAAAAATCTTATAAAAAGTAGTTCAACAAAGTCATTTTCACCTTTTGTGTTCAGAGTTGAAAGTTGAGAGCTCTGGGCAAAAAAAATTCCGGAGGTGATAACGGGAGAACCGACCGCTCAAATCGAAATTCATCGAATCTAGGTAATCCACAACACTCTTCTCTTCATTTTCATCCATTTGCATTCTCTTTTTTAGTTTTTAAATTCATTTTTGGGGGGAAAAATGGTTCAAAATTTCGCTCACGGTGGTCCGCGGGTCAGCCATTGGTTACCTACGGACCCCGATAATTTTCCCAATGGAAAATTATTGGGCTACCACAGTTTTTATGAAGGGCGCATGCGGGGTCCGCACTGTCCCTATACAAAAATTACGGAGGTGCCGTAAGAAAATGAAATTTGATAAATTCTCTAAAAAATGGATAATTTTTTTCACTCTAATAGCTTCTAACCTTTAAATGTGTCCATTTGTAGGTCATTGCACAATGTTGGAGTGGCGATAACGTGAACACGAAGAGGTAGATGATGTGGCAATGAACAATCCAAACATAATGTGTGTTTTGAGAAATTGTGAATTATACAAATTCTGGGCCATTGAGGGCATGAGGGCACAAGTAGAGCTAATGACTTGGCTGGTGAATAAATGGGACGTTTTACGAAACAATGTTTTACCATTGCATATCACAAGCTAGAAATTGAGCTTGAAAACATCTACTTCCTCACCAGATTATCAAAAAGAGGTGAACCTATCTCTTTGTTTGGAACTAGGCAATGTGGCCTGCCTATCGCTAGCTACAAACAATAATTCTGTAATGAAGAAGTTGATCCCAAAGACATCCGGATAGACATAAAAACTATCATACATTTTGATCTGAAAGTCATTGCATTCATTGTTACCAGATTATGTGGGAGCGTAGCTCCACATGTGGCTACCAAGTCACAAATATAGACATCTGTCGAATGTTATAGAGGTACAATCTTCAATTGGTGTGAAGGGGTGTTGACCAATATGAAGGGTCAACTGACCAGAGCGAAGAACTCAAAGTTGAAAAACTTTGGGTATGGTGCTATCTTAGTATCTTTCGCTTTGGAGAGGATTCCGTCTCTTTCCCCCCAGCTGATCTTTGTTGACCATGGTGAACCTAGAGAGTCTCGTATGGTACGATGGGTGGCACTGATGGCTTGCCATGGTGGCGACGACTGTGTGGTAGTCCGGTTTACTCCAACAGATTTTCATTGGTTACAAAACCAAATCTTTTCTATTGAGGATTCTCGTATGCAGGAATAGACTTTCGAGGAGATCCCGAGATGTCCTTACCTCCAAGGACATAATGGGATGAATCAGGTAAATGAATTGTTTTGATGTTTTTTAACTCTAATTTTTTTTTTTTTCAATCATCCAATATTGATAACAAAAAATTCAAATGCAGATGTTGGTCCACGAAGACCAGCCAATCTCCGCCGCTTCGAGAGGAAGCCAACAGATCTTGTTGTACCGCCACAGAACCAGGTAGCAGATATTCTCACTGACTTAGAGCACAACTTGGAAAGGTTGACTTGAGACATCCCAAAGACAACGATGGATGATATTCCTCTTCATCTCTAGAGGCACGTTGCTGGTGTTCCTGGCTAGTTTCGAAGATACCTGCGTAGAGTAGCGCGGGCAATAGTATATTATCATGATCATCACCACGGATAGTGGATGATCATCATAGAATATTATATATATATATATATTTTGTATCACTATCTTTTAGATCATAAGGTGTTTTAAACCTATGGTCCTAGATGATATAATATTTTTTGAAACACAAACTCTATCTATGATATGACTACTTTTGTCAGATATCTTGTTCAACACATATCAAATGTTGTTTTAATTTACTGTGTTAACGTTTCAAATGTATATTTATAACATTATTAGCTAATGCATCAGTCAATGTATTTAAAATTCTTGGAATGTGTTGATATTCGATATAATCAAATTTCCTTTCCAAGAGATGAACCTTCAAAAATAATCTCAGTAACAATGGATTTTTAATTGCGTATACTCTGTTTAAATGCAATACAATGAGTTCTGAATCTAGCCTAACGATCAAATGCCGAATGAAAAATGAAATGGCATCAGATAATAACTTAATCACTGCGCTATATTCTACAACATTATTCATTGTTTGGCCAATGCTTATCCCATGCATAGAAACTAACTCATCAGTGGGCGAATAGATAACCTAGGCTGCGGAAGATATATTCGGTGTACTACGATAGGAACCATCAACAAAACCAATGTATGCTTGAAGGGACGTTGACATCTGCAATATCAAGAGTAATCAAGATAAACAGGGATAGTAGTCAACGCAAACTTAAACTAGACACACTCATCTTATCTAAAGTAGCTAAGTTAAAAAAATAACTAAGGTATAGGTGAGATCTTCACACAAAAAATCAAGCATAATATATCTTCAGATAAAGTCCATTTCTGGGTTTATCTAAAGAGACCCCGTCATAATCAATAAATTCATAAGCCCATTTTGTAAGCACTCGCTTGACAATATAAGGACCATGCCACATTGGTTCGAATTTCCCAGCTCCTAGTTTATCGTTAGCTTGATCATATACCAATACTAGGTCACCTTCCGAAAAAACATGAGGTGTAACACTTTGGTCGTACTGAGCTTTAACGCGCTTTTTATGAGCTTCGGCTGCTAATGCAGCGGTGCGCCGAGTCTCATCTAATTGTGCTAAGTACAAAATGTTTTTTTCCCTCTTCAGAGGTAGCTGGTAGTAATTCTATGGCTAATTGGAGTGACGGTATTTCGCATTCAATCGGTAACACAACTTCTAAACCGTAGACTAGTTGAAAAGGAGTGAAACCTGTTGCAGTTTTTGCTGAGGTTCGGTATGCCCAAAGTGCTGAGAAAAACATAATATGCCAATTCGATTTATGAATTCCGATTATCCTTTAATCATAGTGGTTAAAACTTTATTAACGACTTCAACCTGACCATTAGCCTGCGGGTAATATGGAGTAGAGTTATCATGGCGCAAGCCAATTTGGTCGGAAAGTTCAGTCATCATGATGTTTCAAAAGTGACTTCCATGATCAGTAATGATACCTTGGGGTACATCGAATCGAGAAATCACGTGAGTGAATACAAATGTAGCTGCAGTTTTCCATCTGCCGCAAATGTAGGCATCACCTCGCCCCATTTGGTAAAATAATCTACTGCAATAATAATATACCCATGCCCCTTGGCCGAGTGAGGGTTACATGTAATGAAATCAATGCCCCATTTTGCAAAAGGACCGACAACAATTATGGGGTGAAGAGGAGTTGGTTATGCACGCATCTTCCGATCAAATATCTAACACTTATGGCATTTTCAGACCACGAGAATGAAATATTTGAATAATAACAGCCAAAAATAACCAGCGCGCAATATATTTTAGGTTGTGGCATACCTCGACATATGACCGCCACACGCTCCAGAAAGTCAGTCATTTAAAACTTGTTCAGCCTGTTCATGAGTTAAACATCGTCAAAATACAAAATCCACACCGCGACGATAGAGCGTGTCTCCAAAAATATTGTATTGCTGAGATTGGTAATGGATCTTTTGTCGACGTGAACGCGAAATTTCAGGCTGAAAAGTTTGGGTTTGGAGATAAATGATGATATCTCCATACCAAGGATCTAACATACTGATAAGAAACAAAGATTCATCAGCGATTGGATGCTCTACCACATTTTCTATTTCAGTATTCGGGAAGTCACACGTAAGTTTGGCGAACACCAGTGATTTCTTTGATTTGGATTTTTCAAATTCTAAATCAAACTCCTGAAGGATAACTATCCATTTAGAGTATTTTCCCTCGAGTAATTGTTTAGTCAGAATATACATCATCGGGTTGTAATTAGAGATCACAGTTGTTTTTCGTAACAAAATGTAATGACGAAATCATTGGACAACTTGAACTATTGCCAAGGCCAATTCCTCTGCATGCGATTATTTAATCTCTGTTGGATTGAGATTCCGACTGAGATAGTAAATCACATGCTCGTTGTGGAATTCATCCTTCTGAACTAATACCATTCCAATGGTGGAATCAGAGGCTTCTAAGTGTAAAAAGTAATCTTGGCTGTAATTTGGTGGATGCAATAACGGTGCATGGTTCAACACGTGTTTTAAAGCATAAAAATATCGATCAGCGATCTCATCCCAATTAAAAGGAACATTCTGTTTCAAAAGACTGGTAAAACCTTTGGTTAACTCAGCATAGTTCTGGATAAATCTACGCAGAAAGTTTGCTTTCCCTTGCAAACTTTGGAGTTGGTGAAGTGTGGAAGGAGGAGGTAAATTGATAATAGCCTCAACCTTCGAAGGGTCGACACGAATGCCTTCTTTTGAAACGACAAATCCCAGTAATCTACTAGATTGTACACAAAAAACACACTTGTGGGGATTCAAGCGAATATTATAATACCTACATCTCATAAAAATCATCAAGATAAGGTTGCACAATGTGTTTAATGTCATGAAAAGCATAGGACATTGCCTTTTAGAAAAGTTTCCCCAACATTCTTAGGTCAAAAGGTAGTTTACGATGAAAATATTCACAGACAAATGAATGAAGTTTTTGGTTGATCGGTGGGAGTATGTTGATTTGATTGTGTCAGTAAAATCCATCCATAAATGAATACATTTCATTTTAAAACACAATCTTCAATAATTTGGTCGATGTAAGGTTAGATAGTGTCCTTAGGACAAGCTTTGTTAAATATCATATAGTCGACACATGCTCATGTTGTTCACTTGTTTTTAGTAACATGAATGATGTGGGAGCCTCCGTAAGTAGCAGGGATAGGATAAATAAAACCTGCTCTTAGTAATTTCTCAACTTCGGCTTTGATATCGACAACTTTTCGTGGATGTATCAGAAGTAATTTTTGTCTTATAGGTTTAGCATTCGGGTAAATTTTGATTTCATGAACAACAATTTTAGGATCAATTACTGGCATTTCTTCATAAGACTCGGAAAATATGTCACGAATTTCTTGAAATAGGGCTTTATATGTAGCAATTTCATCTAACGTACAAGAAGCACCTATATGAATGTTTTCAATAATTCCTGGTTTTACCGATATGTCAATGGGAACCGTGGAAGAAATATTTCCCAAATTTGCTTCAGAATCTGAATTTGTAATCGATATTGGACTCTGGGGTTCCTTGACATAGTCAATTGTAAAAATAGATGAAAAATTATTTTGAATCTATCAAGCTCAGGTAAAAATGATGACCTATGATGAAGATCATCCCATGGTAAATCATATATGGACAAGAATTCACAAATGCTCTCATCAGTATAAAACACTTCATTAAAAGGATTCAGAATTGATGTTATAGCTGAGTTTGATGGTGAAAATGATTGTTCATTGATCACATTCATTGGATCACAATTAGTTGATGGTGGATTGGAAAATGACTGTATTGCTTGATATGCTATCTCAAAAGGACTCAAAGGCATCGCACCATTGAATGAATCCAATTTTGTGTTAGGTCCCTATATTACTAGTGTAGTTCCTTATTATGTTAGTGTAGCCCCCCTTATTGTTATTGTGTACCCTTGTAACCCCCATATTTTTATTATTGTGCCCTTACATTATTATTGTTAGGTCGGTTAGGATTACATTGTGGCCCCATGGACTCCTATATATAGAAATGAGGTTTTTTCATTTGTATCATCCAATAATTGTTCATTTATGTAATTTATTGGAGGTTTCCCCCTCAAATTGGATTATTTCTAAGGCGTTGATCTCTCTTTTCTTCTATTTTTGGAGTTGGTTTCATAAAATTTGGTATCATTGCTTTGGGTTCTAGGGTTTCGCTGCTCCACACAGGTCATCGTGGAATTCTCGCTATAAATTTGTTTCTAAGAAGGTTTAGAACCTTGAATTTTTAGAGTGCGACGAAGAAATCTAGAGGAACATCGTCGCAAAATTTGAGAGCTTGGTTCGCAATAGTTTCAGAGATATGGCCTGTGGAAGTTAGGGCTTTTTGCAGGCTCATGAATTTAACCTAAATAGATCATTGCAAATTTTTTGCTATAAATTTTTTTCTACGAAGGTTCAGAAGCTGAAATTTGGAGAGTGTGAATCCAAAATCCTGAGGAACATCATCGCAAAATTTCAGAGCTTGGTTCATAATATTTTCAGAGATATGGTCTGTGGAAGTTAGGGCTTTTTCAGGCTCCTGAATTTCATGTCAAAGAGGTGATCGTGGGAAAATATTCATAACTCTCTCTTTGAGCATCGGATTGGAATTATGTAAAAAGTGGCTGCAAGTACATGGATGATGGTTTTTATCATATCAATTTTAGATCCGAAGGAAGAAACTGTGGCACGTGGCAAGTCATACAAGTTCGCTCTACTGAACTAGTCCATAATTATTAGGTCATTGTGGGAGATTGGACATAACTTTGCCTTGAAGAATCCAAATCAGGTCAGACCTGTGGCATTCGAAAGAGAATTCAGAGGGCTACCTTGGAGAAAATTTTTAGATATTGAAGATCTAAAATCACAGAGATAATTTAGTTTCAATATCGAGCTCCTCAAAAGCAAGAAAAAGGTGTGTATTTGTTTTTTAAAATTGCATAACGTTTGTTTGAAAAAGCAGTTTGAAGTGATTACAAGGGAATATTGAAGAATTTTTATCAATATTGGGTTCTATAATGCATCTAAACAATATTTCCATACCCATTAAGCCTTTAGAAATCTATACTATGACTCATGAAGAGGAATAATTGCAGTATGAGATATGAAAATTATGGTACCAAGTGCAACAGATTTCGATCTTACGAAGAGAAACCGAAGATGACATAGATGGTTTAAAAGAAGAAATGGAGGCTAAGTTGGATGGTTTAAAGGATAAAATAAAAGCTCATATGGATGATAAAGTAGTGGAATATCACATCAACCATCAACAACAATTTCTCCAACTCTCAAAAGATAACCTAACTTTGGTGCAGAATGAAATGAAACAACATGAAGATCAACATCACATCGAAAGAATTTTTGAAATAGTCACAAAAATAAGAACTCGACAAGCACAATCAATTTTAGAGTATCTCAACAAGTGGAAGAACTTTCATGTAGAAGATTCCACATGGGAGCATGATAATTTTATACTGAAGCATCAAGAAATAATCAAGCGTTGAGGACAACACTTGTTTGAAGGAGAGGGGCATGTTAGGTCCCTATATTACTAGTGTAGTCCCTTATTATGTTAGTGTATTCCCCCTTATTGTTATTGTTGTACCGATGTAACCCCCTATTTTTATTATTGTTCCCTTACATTATTATTTTTAGGTCGGCTAGGATTAGATTGTGGCCCCACTAGGATTAGATTGTGGCCCCATGGACTCCTATATATAGAAAGGAGGATTTGTATCATCCAAGAAATGTTCATTTATGTAATGTATTGGAGGTTGCCCCCTCGAAGTGGCTTATTTCTAAGGCATTGATCTCTCTTTTCTTCTATTTTTGGAGCTGGTTTCATAACATTCTGACTCTAAAGGCACTACCCAAGGATCATCAAATGGAATAGTGCTTGATGTAATCATATTGATATTAGAAATAGTACGCGGTACATTAGGTGGAGGCATAGAAAAAGTTCCCATCAAAGCGGAATCTTTGATTAAACCTACTCCTACATCCTCATAAGGGATAGTCGATTTTCCAACGTGCTGAATACTATCCGTAGAAGCTGGGCCAGAAAAATAATATGAGAGCTGGTAGATTTTCAAAATCTTTCCTTGATGAGGAAAAATGATTAATCGAAAGATGGATGACACGACAACAGTCATAGCATAAGACCAACTTCGACCCAAAATAAGATTGTAATCTAGAGGGGCATCAACTACTTCCACATCTAAATTAACGGTTTTACCTTTGACCTCTATAGATAGATCGTGCAAAATTGCGAATGGATAGAATCCTCTTCCGTCAAAATATTTTAGGATTTTCGGGGATTGGTTAAGTGTCGGAGAACCAAGTGATTTCCAACAGTTTAATGACATAATACAGGTAGATGCTCCTTCATCAATAGCAGTATGAAAGAAACGTCTGTTTTTGACTAGTACTTGAATCTGAAAAGCCATTTGATGAGGGAGTCGTGGTGTAAAATTTTCTAAATCGAAGACCATAAGGTTCGAATCTTGAAGATATACAACTCCAATTTTTGATAATAGTAATTTCCTTTGTGCTGGGCATGATTGATGCACTTCTAAGGCTGACATTGCTAAATCTTCGACAATGTTGTAGTTTTGAGTAGCTCTCACATGTGGATTGAAAGCTGATTTACGAAGTACACCTTTAGCAGGCAGTTTGATTACTAAATCAGGATTAGTTTTCTCGATATGAAGTGTATAAAAAACCGAAGGAGATGTAGCTGGTGCAGAATTAGAATTTTTTACTTCTTTACCAGTAATAGGATTTTTACTACCATAATCTTGCGATTGAGTCGCAACCATTACTTGAGACATCATCAAAATATCTGCTGATGTATTAGAAGAAGATCCAATAATTTTGCTATCTTAAACATGAAAAGGATCCTTCAAGACAGCGGGGGTGGGTGAACCTTTGACGAACTTAGATACCTTAGCCCTATGCGGAAATTCCTTGGTGAAATGATCCTCGTCATAGATAAGACAAGGATAACGAGGTTTCTGTTTATCATCAGTCAACTAATTTTTATCAGTTTTTTCCTTGGGAGATGAAGTCTGTTTACTTTTATTCTTCCCTTTCTTCTTGTTGCTATATTTTGTCTTCGTAGTAGATGAATCTACAATGTGAATATCGGCAGAAGTTTCCAGGGAAGATTCTCCTTTTGGTGAATCAGGTAAAGTTATTATGGGAGAAGTAACCTTTGAATATTTATTCTTACTCTTAGTTTTACTAACTGAACCGATTACACCATCAGTGTCATGAGACCCTGAAGGAGTTGCTATTATTTGACCAGGATGCAGTAAATCGGGAATTTTCTCATACAAAGTACCTGACTGGGTATATACCAAGTCAAGATACTGAGCTTGAGTGATGACTTGTTCTTCTATAAAAACTCCTCTAGCTACATCTTCAGTAATTTTTGGTAGCAATGATTTGATAAACCATTCTTCCAATATCTGATCTGGGATAAAAACTTTCACCAAACGTCTTTTACGTCTCCATTCATGTATATGATCTGATATGTACGTAGACGTAGATTGTTTGAGTGAAGTTAATAATTCCGTGTCGTTGTCGTATTTTACTGGCAACTAAAAATGAGTTAAGTAAGCAGTTGCTAGAGCGTTGAAATTGTTAAATGAGCCTCGTGGCAGTTCAATGTACCATTTGGCAAAAAATTCTATTAACGTTCTCTGAAAAAGTCTAAGTCGAATAGAATCGTCGATTAATTAGTTGGATGCACACCAAAGGTGGTAAGTCATGACATGGTTAGAAGGATCCTCTCCTGATTTTCCTTCAAACTTCGGGATATCACTGGGAAAATTATTTGGCATTGGCAGCCAATACGAATGATAATAAATAGGATCATTTGTAAGGTGTGACAAATCAGGTAAGTCCAAATTTTCTATGAATGGAAACCGACGGTTAGGGTCTTGCTGATAACCTGATGAAACTAAACCAATTCTAGGAGGAGGATATCCAGGATATCCTGGAATATTTTGTGCATTTGAAATCAGAATGCCCCCTGGATAACTAGGAATAACTGGACCATACTGGGGTTGAACAGGTGTCTGATATGTATACCTAGGATATGGTTGTTGCTGGTAAACTAGATTCTGTGGAACAAGTCCATATTGATATGGCCCTTGATATGGTGAATAAGTAAACTGAGGTTGACTTGTTATAACTATACTTGTACCAGGTTGTCCTGCAGGCATCTGAACAGTAGTCTGAATTGTAGGTCCAGAATGTGGAATAGAAACTTGAGGAATATGTATCGATATTTGTGGGGCAGAAGTACTAGGAGTTGTAGACACTCCAGGAATAGGTGTGGTAGGTTGAACAAAAGTTTGAGCAGCAATTTGAGGCAGAGTCCTAGGTGTAATCGGACCAGGCTGCTGAACAGGACCAGATGTAGGTATTTGAATTGTAGGCTGGACTAGTTGTTGGGTTTGATTATAAGCAACCTGTTGTCCAGCTTGATAATAAGGTACTTGCACATTTGGCTGTAAATTATGTTGGACTTGGGATGGATCCCACACCATATTAACTCCGAGATATGAGCGTCCCATCAAAGGTTGTGCATAAGAAGGACCATAACTAGGTTGAACATATGGCTGATAATTAGCTGGATAATTTTTGCCTTCTTGTAACATTTGTTGTTCTGGGTAGAACTGTTTTCCTAAAGGAGGTTTCAAACCTTGAACGAGGTATTTCCCTTGAGGTTGATATTGAACTTGAGGCATGTACTGACCTTGAGGCATATACTGTCCCTGAGGTTGATATTGAACCTGAGGTATGTACTGTCCTTGGGGTTGATATTGACCCTGAGGTATGTACTGTCCTTCGAGTTGCCCCCGAGGCTGTATTTGACTACTTTGAGGTTTCCCCCCAGGCGGTAAATTAATAATTTGAGGTCCGGGGTTTGGAATATTTACAGATATCATATAAACTTGCTCATTGTTCAAAGTTCCAGTATTTTATTCATTCGGGCCAGATGATGACATTGGTTTGTTTGGAAAAGGAGATGCTCCTAAGAAAGTACCAGAGAGTGACTAATATCCTGCAGGAACAGACGAACCACCATACAAAAATGTTTCTAGAGATTCAATAAACATAGATGACTCACTAGACATGTTTAATGGAGGTCTATAACCTATTGGTGTAGGGTAATAAGGAATTCGGGGTGACGAATAATTCAGACCAACGTTTAGTAGAAAGTTTGTCAGTGAAGAATACCAAGCGTCTTGTCTAAAAGGACTGTAAAAAATTGATTCACGTTCTCTAAGCTCTAAAGTTTCCTGAGTTGAAGGAAGAACAACTTCTTCCTCTGTGTTAGTGACTTCTTCAATACTAACGAGACCAGGAGGAAGATCTTATGTAATCTGATTCCTCACTCCGGGTGAATCAGGATGACCAAGAGTTGGAGTAGCGAATTCTAAAGTAGGTTCATATGTAGCAGACTCAGTTTTTGGCTTAGAAATTTTAGGTTCATAAGGTGATAATTCACTTGTTGTAGAGGCAATTTCAACTAGTTCGGAAACATAAAGTTTCTGAGGAGTAACCTCTCCTGCTTGCGGCTGGTCTACTTCGTAATCGAGATGAATAATAATGGATGTTTCTTCCTATTTAGTTGATCCAGTTCCTGATGTTTGTCCTCTTTCAGTTTTAATTTTTTCTAATTGGCTCAATGTATATTCAGGGGGTTTCCCCTGCATTATACATGATTGTCTTGGTAATTAAGCCACGATTAAAACCTTTAACACACGCAATTAAAGAAAATTTCAATAAAAACCCTAAAGTCGCTAAGGAAACAATCAAATGAATCACATGCCTATAAAAATCTAAGAGATCAATCCACACACAAACAGTAGATCTCCGCACTAAAAACACTAGTTGTTGATGAAATCCAACATCGTAAAATTTTAATGTAGAAATGGTGGTTGGAACAGTTACCCCCACAACCTGCTTAATGAAACAGACTGGTGCAAGTTTCTCCGCTTAAACCATCTCGAGTGAAGATAACCATCCGGAGAGTCCAAGTGAGTCTACCCGACGTCTACTCTGGGTACAGTGGGACCTCCCCTCCACCATCACCTTGGGAAATAACACTAAATTTTATGGCCACTAAGGTCACCAACGAGAACAAATATACTTGGGGGAATAGTCTACGATCTGATATACACGCAAGGGTAGAGTAACAAGCTCAATCCCCTTGAAGGTTCCTTGACATAATCCAAGGTTTACCGACAAGTGACCCCAGGCTCCTCGATAATGGTCTATCCGAAGTTTACCATTTTTAATACGTGCATATCTTCTATCGTTCCCAATGAGATAGGTATGATTACCTCACTGGTTCGGATATGATCTTGTGCTTGACTCCTTTAGGAGGAGCTTCCCAGAGCATACATGCTACAATTTGATTTTCCTACCGCAAGATCGACTACTTGTTTGTTTTTACTGTCTTGGAAAGTTAATTAAAACCTATTCCAAGACACTAGCCTAAGCTATGTTGGTGGAAAAGAGCCCTTGAAAATATACAATTTCTAGATTGATTTTAATTAAGCGTTACTTTTAGTTGGAAGTTTCTTAGGACAAGAGGTACGGAAATGAAACTTCGATGATGTTTAATGACCTGACTCAAAATACACTACAATGCATCTATATGAGAAACCACTGATTTATTTTCAGTGAAATCTAGCTAGAGGAAAGAGTTGGGAGATTTCAATAATTTCTAAAATATCAATTCTTTCTTTCCTACATGAGAAACTTTGAAAAAAAGACAATTCGAGAACTCAATTTCAAAAACATTTTTGCTCAAAATGAAATTCCCTATGTCATTTATATCAGAAAAAAGAATCAAATTTTTTCCAAAAGAAAGCTAAAATTCTTAAAAATATAAAATTCGAAACTGAAAGAAAACTCTAATCTTGAACTCTATCTAAAAGTTGGAGGATGTTTAAGCTTGGTTTGTAATCTAACCAGGAACTTTCTACTTATTCCAGCAAGAAACTAAAGCATCCAATAATGGTTTTAAAAATGAAATTTAGATCTTATCAATCCAAAATGTTTTCTAAGTTTGAAAATGAAAATAAAATTAATTTTTCATAAGAGTAATAATTGCCTCAAGTTCAATGGCTCAACAAAAAAGCAATGACATACGAAGTAGCTGAGGTATACAAAAGTTTATGATTCAGAGCAACGGGAGGACCAGACAAACATTTACTCAAAAAATGAAAACTAGCTGAATAGATCACTTCAAACACAGAAATTACTGAAAGAAACTTTGACAGAGATCTTTGACAGTCAAGACAAATTGGAATAATAAAAAATAATCAAGAAATTGGATTCCAGAAAATATAATTCTTACTTTTTCAAAAATTTTCCAGAAGTCTGCAGTTTCTAATGGAACAAGGTGCAATACCGCACTATATTTCACTAAAAGCTACGGAGTCTACCGCTCTGTTTTAAAAAAAAAAGTGCAGACGGCTGGAAAAGTACAGAAAAAATAAAAAATGCAGTTTTACAGTCAAGGATCCTATTGAGTCTTCTACCCAACCTAGTTTTGAGCTAATCAAAGTCAAAGAAATCTCAAAAATCAAACTCAAAAAAAAAAAAAAAAAGGTTCAGATTTTCGTCTGCAGTGGAGTCACAATTTTGTTAGACGGACAAATCCCTCTTGCGGACAAGAGTGATCTCCCTAGTATCCTAAGGATATATAGAAACAAACAGACAGATGTAGACCATTTCCTCTAGACTATTTTGCTTAAAAATTAATAATTAACTACAGAGAGATGCTCCTACCTGAAGTCCAATGCTTGCTCGGTCTTCAATCCAGTTGTTCCAGAAGGTATCGATACAACATGTAAGATCTGCAATCAAAGACAAGCAAACAAGATCAAAAGCATCTACAAAATATGATAATTCGAAAGAAATAATCTATCTTAAATTATTCAAAAGATAGATGAACAACTCAATGAGAAAATAGAATCCATTTGTATTAACTTTGAATAAAAAGAAGAAACCTTACAACCTTGACTCCTTGATGTTTCTACAGGTTCTTCCTGGGTCTCAAACAACCATTTTCCTCAGTTTGACAAGACTCGAACTCTCTGAATTAGGATAATATTATGGCCATGAGTATGTAATCTCTCTCATGCCAATGATGCCAAATGTGGAGAGTTTCTTCAACAATACTCAGAAATTACTTTCTACAAAGCAAGAAACAAGTATTTTCTGAACTCTCTATGCACTAATCTTCAATCCAGGAAGTACCCTTGAGACTGAAACTTGGTATCAATTTATAGCAGAAGGGAGGTAGTTTAAGCTCCAATAAGGAAGGGATAAAGCCCTCTCATCATGGGATTCCAGCTCCAAAAACCAAGGGATAGCTCCATCTATGAAGGGATAAAGGTTCATGAATGGAAAGGGCGAAGCTCGACCAGATAGTGCTTCTATAAGGCCCCAGATGGGAGAATATTCAACCAACTGGGCTTCTATAACTTACTTTTCTTTTTATTTTACCTTTTACGGGGGTCCGCAGTTTTAATGAGAAGAACGTACGGGATGTGCCGCAGGTTTTATAGCAATAAACCGCGGTACCGCAGGAAATGACTAGGAAAAGTGCGGAGTTAGGCTTTTTAGGGATTTTAAGAGCTTTTCTCCAGTTCCAAGACTTGATTTAGGAACTTCATGTTTTTAGACCTCTAAGGGAGCAATGAATAAGTAATGATGAACCCATATAGACAGCTAAATGTCATGGGGAAAAATTTCAGTGTAACAAGGTGTGATGCTATGGACGAGACAGACCGTACTATTATTCATGAAGTGATGGAGAAACATTGTCAGAATTGCAAAGGTGGGCATAACAACCTCTCTAAATGCACAGACTGTTGTTCTAGATACCGCTACTGCTATTATTATTCAGTTCGAAGGTAGCTTCATATGAGGTCCTACCATGAATATGAGTTTGTGAATGTCATGAATTCTAGATATATATCTCATTGAGTGGAATCAACCTAGTGGGACACACGGAAGGTGTATTTTATAGAAGCAAAGGATTTTTTTTTTATCAATGTTTTTATAGAAGAAGATATATGTAATTGGAATGTTGTGCTTATTGGGGGATTCATTCATCTTTTTTTATTTATTTTAAACTAAAGCTTTTGTGTGTCTTTTCTTTCGACTTTTCTTTGTTAAAGTTTTATGTGATTTTCAATTTTGGATCTTGGATAGAAAGCATGAGGTATATTTTCATTTTTGGAGTTGTAAACCATTAGGATACATTAGAGGATGGATAAATTTGAAACCTTTTAAAACTCCTATATTGGCTTGTACAAAGATCCTATTGCCCTTAATTTTTCTCCTATTTAGGAACTCGAATTGGTTAAAAGGGACTAATCTATTTTTACAGTGATTTTGTTTCCTTGCTCTTAGATAAATTTTGTTTTATATTACCTGTTTTCAATCAATATTTTTTTATTTAATCTTTAACTATCTATAATGTTCTAAACTTTATTTTCCTGCTTTTATTTCCATAGCTAATTAACAATTCCTTATATACTCTTCACTTGAAAGGAGAGTACGACTCATGTTTGCTTTCTAGTATTTTAGTGTACATTGTATCCTACTTCTGTGATGGAACTTTAATTTTGAGTTTTTTTTATACTATGTTCTTTATGACAAGGGTTGGTATGATCTACGAATAACACCTGTAGAGAATATCAAACTTCCTCCAGCATTTATTTCTTGTTTTGAATTTTTGTGGTTGATACTTGGTAAATTCGGTATGGATAGTGATCTGGAAATGGCAAGACATGTGTTATACATGCATCAAAAGTGTGAGCCACCATATTTAGGTTTTACTCCGCTCGAGTCTTCTATCCTTAGGTGAGTTGTTGTCAAATTTTCTTTAGATATTGATGCTCAAAATACCGTACTCTAATGCTGACTAATTTTTAATCTTATGATGGTCAGTATTTTTTAGGGCTTATAGCAGCAATAGAAAGAAGGGTATCACCTTCTGTGCCTAAAGAACTTACCGAATATATTTATAGTTCTTATCTTTCATGAGAAAAGAGGAAGCACAAAGTGATGCACCACATTCTTACACCACTGCCAGAACACTTCTAAGCATTTTTCACATCTCAATGGTAATTTATATGTTCCTTTGTTCAATTACCTAGTGTTATGTGCAAGTTCTAGGAGAAGTGACTTTTCAAGTTCTTATCTTTTCAACACTAGAGTGAAGTTGTGACTAAGCAACAACATTAACCCAAATTTGGCCTTTTAATCTCAGAAACTCATTTATTGACAAAAGCTTATGTCTTTTTTCTTTTATTTGGATTTATTGTTTACAGGCCTTAAGTCGGCTTAGATTCTCGGAAATAGTGGCTCAAAGTGATGTAGATGAAGGCCCTAGGCTTATGCAAATTTCAAATTTCTCCTTATATGCTGACAAAACAAAGAAAACTGGTTTGGATGCCATATCTAAAATCTATTCAATCATAAGGGATGAAGCTTCGTGAATGAATACTATGGATGTCTTCTATGGTAATGCTCTAAACTAGATTTCTTGAAAGGTACTCTCCACAGACTGTATAGAGTACGAGAAATATTATTAGTTCAAATTTCCTAATCAAGGTTGGTTTAAATGCATCTAATTGGGTCTATTGCATGCAGGCTTACACTGGAGCTCAACTAAATGAGTGATGGGAAGAGTATGAAACATTGAATCTGTGGCAAATTAATCCCAATACACTTGATATTCATTTTATTGATGCCTAAAATGTCAAAAAAGTGAATAATGTATCATATAGTTGTAAAGTAAATATATTCATTGTTCAACTCTTTTAGCAAATATATTTTTGTTTTTTATATGTCCTTAAACTGATATGAAACTCAAGGCTAAGTTTCCTTTGGGAAAACCCACAAGGTTAGACATATCAAGAGTTATCTTCTGAATACTGATTGCATGTGGACTTCTGTTGGGAAAAATACTGAGAGGGGGGGGGGGGTGAATCAGTATTTAGAGTTGACTGACAATTTTTTTACTTTTTCTTTCTCTTAAAACCATATGTTACATTACTGCATCCAACTTGTATGTCCAGAGATCTTATTATGTTTTTACTTAGATCAATGCATCATTTATTCATCAGATAAGCAGTAAGTATGAACAGAAATAACTAAACAAACCATCAAACATAAGAAACACATATGAACACCAGGATTTAAGGTGGAAACCCAATTCGGGAGAAAACCACCGCTGCTGTTATCTCAGTATTCAATATTTATTATAAATAAATTTTCTTACAATTTGTCTTTTTAATGAGACTTATGCCGAGCACGCGAACGCCTACACCGGCAAAGGCTACAACTTCATAGTTTACCGACCTTTCTTGAAGGAGCTGGTCTGACTATACATTTGCAGTTACATTGAAGGGACGCGACCCCCGCTAAGGAAGCTTAGACCCTTCAGCACCTTTGCGGATCACGTTTCATCCACTTCCACACAACATACCTTGCAGGCCACCAGATTTATTCATTTTCTTCAGAGGTGCATCCTTCATTCAAATCTCTCAGCAATCTGTTACCCATTCCATGCAGATATACTTCAGAGTGAAGTATTCATTCACGACCCTTACTCATGCATACATTCTTCGTGATTTCGTCAGTCGATTAAACCAGGAATTAATCATCATCTGATCTATAGATGTTGATCAATCATCATATTCACAGGTGCACCATAGATTCAGATATATCAGAGTTTATTCATATAGATATCTCTAAAAGAGATTCGTTTATTATCAACCCTTTCGCATGCACACTGTTCTTCATGATTCTCATCACCTTATATAGTTTCGCCTTTATTAAAACCTTGGGTCAAAACCATTCAATTTCTAATGGTATTCCTGGACGGGGTCAAAATAGATAATCCAGCGAGGTTTCCATAACTCACACTATTCTATTGATCTTGGTAATTAATTTAATACTTTTGAACTTAACTTTAGGATTAAGGTTAACCCTTTGCATTTTAACGCTTTCAAACAATATGGTAAACCTTTGACCCCGGGCCCCAAAATATAGTCAATAGCCAATCAAATACGCGCATGGTACCATAGGTAAACTTCGCATAAGTCCAGCGTCCGATCACCGTTCGATAGCAACGGCATATATGCATATCGCTCGACCTCCGATGTCGAACGTCAACGTGCGATGGCCCGTCGTACTTTGGTTATTCTTCGTGCACCTTCCTCATATGACCATCGTCCGATGGCTTCCCTCCAGATCAACGACGCACAACAATATCGTTGGGCGTCCTGGGTCAAACTATAACGCGCGATGGCGCACAGTGACAAGCGGTTTTCCGTGGGTCCTCCTTGCCACGTGTCGAGTGATTTATGGAATCGCTCCCAACTCCTCAAATACCGCTCACTCTGCATAGGTGGTGCGATGAAAACCGTAAACTGCCTTCACTGTTCACTCGGTCATGGTTCCGCTCTTCCACGCAGGGTTCCGTCGCCTTTTCAATGTATTATTATAATTAAGTTGCGCTTTAAGGTTTTTCCTTTTATTACATTTCCATTGCACAATTTCGTTTGAGTCTTTTTAACATACATTCTTTACACAGGTTGCTGCCTTCCGATCTCGACACACCACAATGTCACTCTGTCTTCAACTCTTCTATGATATATATAATATATCAACCTTCCATTGCATGTTCGGAGTTCTATCCTGTCACAGTTCCGCTTCTAACTGCACATTCAAGTTCTTGATTCCACAAGCTGATCACTGTATTATGGTCCATCGCAATTATAATCTTCACTACATTCATCATATATCTGCAACCATTAATTCCTTCAATGGATTTCTTACTTATCACAGATTACCATTCACTTATTCTTTTCTATTCGATGGCCTTTTCCTCGAACTCTGTCTTTGGATAATTCTGCTTCAATTATGCATTCTACTTCTATTCATTGTCTCTGCGTTGTCTACTGCCTTAGTTCCTTAACTGCCTTGCTTCCTTTCTACTTCTTGTTTAATGCTGCTCCTTGCTTCTCTGTTTGCCGTGTTGCTGTTCAGATGCTCCTTCTTTGCTACTTCCTTTTCCATCAATGACAACATTTACAACAATCTCCCCCTTTGGCATTGATGGCAATACTCTTCCTCTAATGGTCTTCTAGATGCCCTTTGTTGCTTTTCCTCCCCCTTTGACATCAATGGCAAAGAGTTTGATCAAGATCCTTTGAATCGACAATGCCATGCTCCTCCTGAGATCATGCCGCATCTTCAAACATAATATGACCAACAATTCATCCTTTTCATATGACCAATGCTCCCCCTTAGCCTGTGCATTCAGAGATGCCTAACAGCACCTCACAACCAATTTAATCTTCTGTATTTAAGTAGACCTGATCCTCTGCATGGCAGAGACTACTCCCAGTTTCTGTCTGAGATATTCGAACGCTTCCCTGGGTAGAGGTTTGGTAAATATATTAGCAACTTGTTCTTTGGAGGAAACATACTCCAATTTCACCTTTTGTTCAAGCACTTGTTCACGTAAGAAGTGATATTTGATGGGAATGTGCTTGGTCT
Organism: Pinus albicaulis; assembly: GCA_034641835.2. NCBI lineage: Eukaryota > Viridiplantae > Streptophyta > Pinopsida > Pinales > Pinaceae > Pinus > Pinus albicaulis. The sequence goes on along the minus strand of CM076570.1, from coordinate 137,822,552 downwards.
TGGAATGCATAACAGGATTCTTTGAGATACTGATGGCACTTGTATTATCACACATAATGGAGATAGGAGGTGAAAATTTGATTTGAAAGTCTTGTAAGGTTTGCATCATCCAAAGAAGTTGAGTGCAACATGATGCGACAGCCACATATTCTGCTTCTGCTGTAGATAAGGCAATAGAGTTTTGCTTCTTGCTGAACCAAGATACTAACCGGGGCCCCATATAGAATTCACCACCACTAGTGCTTTTCCGATCATCAACATTTCCAGCCCAATCTGCATCAGTGTAAGCATGAAGAGTAAGATCAGCATTCTTTGGATACCATAGTCCAAAGTCTTGAGTTCCTTGTAAATATTTGAATATTCTTTTGACAGCCTGAAGGTGAGACTCTTTTGGATTAGCTTGGAATCATCCAACAATCCCAACTGCATGCATAATGTCTGGTCTAGTCCCAATGAGATAAAGTAGACTTCCTATCATAGATCTGTATTCTGGTTGATTCACCATGGGAGAATCATCATGAGAACTGAGATTACATTCGGTTATCATTGGTGTACTTACAGGTTTTCACTCTTCCATGCCATACTTCTTCAGAATTTGCTTAAGATATTTTTCTTGTGATAAGAATATGTCATCTGTTGCTTGTTGCACTTGCAAGCCAAGAAAGAATGTTAGTTCCCCAAGTAAAGACATTTCAAATTCTTACTGCATATCAGAAGCAAATTTCTGACTCATAGACTCTTCATTACTTCCAAAAATGATATCATCAACATATACAACCACAATCAATAGTTTATCATTTTCAGTTTTTGTGTATAAGTTGCTATCAGCAGACCCCTTTGAAAATCCTTGTTGATGAAGATATTTGTCAAGACGATGGTACCATGCCCTTGGAGCTTGTTTGAGACCATATAGAGCCTTTTTAAGTCTACAAACAAGTTTTTCATCATTTCCCAAAATGAATCCTTCTGTTTGTTCTATATAAACTTCTTCTTCTAGATCACCATTGAGAAAAGCAGATTTAACATCCATTTGATAAACTTTGATTTGTTGGAAGCTTGAAAAAGCAAGAAACATTCTTATGGCTTCAAGTCTAGCTACAGGAGCAAAAGTTTCTTCGAAGTCTATACCTTCTTGTTGAGCATACCCCTTGCAGACAAGTCTAGCTTTATTTCTTATAACCTCCCCATTCTCATTTAACTTGTTTTTGAATATCCATTTAGTTCCAATGACATTTTTGTCATGAGGTCTTGGTACTAATTCCCAAGTGTGATTCTTTTAAATTTGATCAAGCTCTTCATTCATGGCTTGAATCCAAAATTCATCTTTGCTAGCTTGATTGACATTGTGTGGTTCAATAGTGGATAGAAATGCCAGATAGCTAGAAGATCCCACAAGAGTCCTTCTTGTTTGTACACCTGATCCCTTTTCTCCCAAAATTTGAGATTATGGATGATTCTTTTGAACATATCTGGATGGAGCTTTTTCAGATAAATCATCTTCGGGTTCTTCATTGGGTTCATTGTCTATATCATTTCTATTTGATGTAGAAGGATATATGTCACCATCGTCTTCATATGTTTGTTTTTCTTCTTTTGGAGCTGCAGGAGACTCATCAATAACAACATCAATACATTCAACAATCTTTCGAAGTATTTTATTGTAACATTTATATGCTTTACTCCTAGAGGAGTAACCAAGAAATATTCCTTCATCTGCTCTGGGTTCAAACTTGCCAAGTTTTTCATCATTATTTTTGATAAAGCATTTTCTTCCAAAAATTATAAAATGCTTTATAGTAGGAGGATTACCATACCAGAGTTCATATGGAGTTTTATCACTATTTACATGAACATGTGCCTTGTTGAGAATGTTTACTGTTGTTGTGTTACTTCTTCCCAAAATGTGTCAGGTGTTCCGGAATCATCAAGCATTGCTCTAGCCATTTGTTGAATTGTTCTATTCATTCTTTCTGCAACACCATTTTGTTGTGGAGTGCCAGCTACAGAGAACTGTATTTTTATGCCATGTTGTTCACAAAATTCAAGGAATTCATCTGATGTATATTCTCCTCCTTGATCAGATCTGAGGCACTTAATTTTTAGATCTAATTCATTCTCAACTAGTGCTTTGAATATCTGAAATTTCTCAAATGCTTCATCTTTGTGTTTAAGCAGCCCAATCCAACACATTCTAGAGAAATCATCAATGAATAAGATATAGTGTTCTTCACCACGTGGTGAATTTTTCCTCATAGGTCCACATATGTCAGTATGAATGAGTTCAAGAGGCTTACTTGATGATCCTTCCTTGGCATTAAATTGTACTCTGGTTTGCTTACCAAATTGGCAAGATTTGCATATGATATTTTCAGGTAGAGTAATATTAGGGAGATCACGAACAGCTTTAAATCTTCTTGATTTGTTGATTTGAGAGAAGCTCAGATGCCCTAAACTTCTATGCCATAGCCAATTTTCTGAAGATTTACTCAATTAACATTGTTCTTTGTAGTTCTTCAATACATATAGGTTTCTTGGAGTTCTTGTTCCTTTTATAATTGCTTTACCTGTATCAAGATCACGTACCACACATTCTTTTGAACTAAATATAACTTCAATTCCTTGATCACACATTTGACTTACACTTAACAGGTTATGCTTTAATCCATCCACATACATAACTTCATTAGATTTCACCTTTTCTTTTAGAAAGACAGACCCTTTTCCCTTAATGACCGCAGGAGTATCATTTCCAAATGTAACATTCTTTTCTTTTTCTAAAGCACTATATGCTAGAAGTTTGTTTTTGTCACCTATCATGTGTCTTGAGCATCCACTATCAATGTACCATTGGTTTTCTTCATCTTCTGCAAATAACGCTATGCCACAATTTTCAACCTGTAATTCCTTCTTTTTCCATACTTTCGAGCTTGAAGGGACATGTTCTTTTAGCTGAACTTTGCTCCTGCATTTGGATTCTTCATGGCCAAAGTTATTGCAGTAAGCACATTCAACTTCATTTTGAAGAGGAGAGAAGTTGTTATAAGTGTTCTTCTTTGATTCAATGTCCATTCTCTTCTTTCTTGCTTCTCTTGTCATGATAGTTTTATATGAAACACATTGAACAACTTTATGACCAAAATTGTGACATGAGAAACATTGTCCATTGAAGAAGAAATTTCTTCGATCATGAAATATTCTAATTGAATTTACCTGTTGATTGGTGTTTCTTTGAAAGGTATTTCTGTTAGTGTTCTTTGAATTGAGATGGTCATGCTTTACCTGTAAAGATTCTTTATTCCTTTGCTGAGTGGCAGAATGTTGTATACTAGTTGTAGTTGCTTTTAGATAATTTGGTGCTGAAGCCTGAGAAGATTCTCCGATATATCCAAGACCTGTCTTTATAAGAGGAGAACGTTGTACCTTGATAATCTCATCTAAGGTTTCAGATCCTTTAGAAAATCTAAGATTCAAAGTCTTTACTTTCTCAAGTTCTTTCTTAGACTTACTGTGTTCTCTTGTTGTTTCTCTGATTTCTCATAAGATTTACAATGTCATCGAACGTAAAATTAGCAATGCTCTCCTCATTGTCCATGTGTCCATTTTTAGATTCTCATATTGAATTTTGAGAGTTTGGAGTTTAGCACTTTTTACCTTTGCATGTATGCATAGCAGATGATTTTTGTCCCCTTCTTTATTGTTTGTATTCGGTACCATGAATTTAATGGGTACGATTCGATTGAACTTCCCAATAGAGCATTGACTGTCTTTGCATTTGTTTCATAATTCTTTCTTTCCGTCGGATCTGTTGGTACTGCAGCTAGATATTGATAACCTTGTTCAACAATTTCCCATACCTCTGCTCCTAGAGACCGAAGATAGGATCTCATCCTTGTTTTCCAGAAGATTAAATTGTTTCCGTTGAAAAGCGGAGGCTTGATAGATGATGTTCCATCTTGATTTCTCATCTTGCTTGATCTTCCTTCTTAGCGGCTAAGCTTTTAGGAAGAAACCGGGGGAAACAGGTGTTAGAAAAATACTAAAGGAAAGGGAGGGGTATTGGTAGAATCGGTGTTTAGAGCGGTAAGTAATTTTTAGTTTTCCTTTCTCTTAAAACCATATGTTACATTACTGCATCCAACTTGTATGTCCAAAGATCTTATTATGTCTTTACTTAGATCATTGCATCATTCATTCATCAGATAAGCAGTAAGCATGAACAGAAATAACAGAACAAACCATCAAACATAAGCAACACATATGAACACCAGGATTTAAGGTGGAAACCCAATTCGGGAGAAAACCACCGCTGCTGTTATCTCAGTCTTCAATATTTATTATAAAGAAAATTTCTTACAATTTTATGCTGGCGCAGAATTATACCAGCACGCAGGCACCCACCTGCAGAAGGCTACAACCTTCTCTCGTTTACCAGCCTTTCCTGGAAGGGAGCTACAACCCCCTGTTCTTGTTTACCAGATACCACTGGAAGGGAGCTACAACCCCCTTACTGAAGGCTTAGACTCTCAGCACTACTACGGATCACGTTTCATCCACTTCCACACAACATACCTTGCAGGTCACCAGATTTATTTATTTTATTCAGAGGTGTGTCCTTAATTCAGATCTCTCAGCAATCTGTTACCCATTCCATACAGATATACTTCAGAGTGAAGTATTCATTCACAACCCTTACTCATGCATACGTTCTTCATGATTTCGTCAGTCGATTAAACCAGGAATTAATCATTATCTGATCTAGAGATCTTGGTCAATCATCATGTTCACCGGTGCACCATAGATTCAGATATATCAGAGTTTATTCATACAGATATCTCTAAAAGAGATTCGTTTAATATCAACCCTTTCGCATGCACACCATTCTTCATGATTCTCATCAGCTTATATAGTTTTCGCCTTTATTAAAACCTTGGGTCAAAACCATTCACTTTCTAATGGTATTTCTGGACGGGGTGAAAATAGATAATCCAGCGGGGTCTCCATAACTCACATTGTTCTATTGATCTTGGTAATTAAATAATTAATTTAATACTTTTGAACTTAACTTTAGGATTAAGGTTAACCTTTCGCATTTTAACGCTTTCAAACAATATGATAAACCTTTGACCCCGGGCCCAAAAATATAGTCAATAGCCAATCAAATACGCGCACGGTACCATAAGTAAATTTCACGCAAGTCCAGCGTTCGATTACCGTTAGATTAGCAAGCTTCCAGATCAACGGCGTATATGCATATCGCTCGATCTTCGATGCCGAACATTAACAGGCGATGGCCCGCCGTACCTGTGTTAATATTCGCGCACCTTCAACAAATGATGACCGTCCGATGACCCCTTCCCAGATCAACGACGCTCAACGATATCACTGGGCATCCTGGGTCGAACTATAACGCGCGATGGCGCACAGTGACAAGCGGTTTTCCATGGGTCCTCCTTGCCACGTGTAGAGTGATTATGGAATCGCTCCCAACTCCTCAAATACTGCTCACTCCACATAGGTGCTGCGATGAAAATCGTAAACCGCCTTCACTGTTCACTTGGTCATGGTTCCGCTCTTCCATGCAGGGTTCCGTCTCCTTTTCAATGTATTATTATAATTAAGTTGCGCTTTAAGGTTTTGCCTTTTATTACAATTCCATTGCTAGATTTAACGCTTTGTTCATAATTTCGTTTGAGTCTTTTAACATACATTCTTTACACCGGTTGCTGCCTTCCGATGTCGACACAACACAATGTCACTCTGTCTTCAATTCTACTATGATATATATACTATATCAACCTTCCATTGCATGTTCAGAGTTCTATCCTGTCATAGTTCCGCCTTTAACTGCACACTCAAGTTCTTGATTCCGCAAGCTGATCACTGTACTATGGTCCATCGTAATTGTAATCTTCGCTACATTCATCATATCTCTGCAACCATTAATTCCTTCAATGGATTTCTTACTTATCATAGATTACCATTTAATTAATCCTTTTCTATCCGATGGCCTTTTTCTCCTACTCTGTCTCTGCATTGTCTGCTGCCTTAGTTCCTTATCTGCCTTGCTTCCTCTCTGCTTCTTTTCTCTTTCTGCTGGTCTCTTTGCTGCCTCTGCTATCTCTCTATTACTATCTCTGCTTCTTGTGTAATGCTGCTCCTTGATTCTCTCTTTTCCATGTTGCTGTTCAGATGCTCCTTCTGTGTCACTTCCTTTGCCATCAATGACAACATTTCCAACAACTTCCATGAACATGACACTAGGTCATCAGTCAAGAGTTCTGTTATGAAGTGTCACTGTATGTATTTATGTAAAAAATACATGTTTCCAGATAAATTCTAAATGGTTTCTATTGTGACTTAGGCACATGGTATCAGCATATGTTCCTAAAGACTGTAGTGAATATATTGCCAGTTCTTATTCCTCCATGAGACAAGAGGAAGCACAAAGTGACGCACCACATTCTTACACCACTGCCAGAACACTTCTAAGCATTTTTTGTATCTCAATGGTAATTTATATGTTCCTTTGAGCAATTACCTAGTGGTACATGCGAGTTATAGGAGAAGTGACTTTTCAAGTTCTCATCTTTTCAACACTAGAGTGAAGTTGTGACTAAGAAACAACATTAATCCAAATTTGGCCTTTTAATCTCAGAAACTCGTTTATTGAAAAAATATTATGTCTTTGTTTCTTTTGTTTGGATTTATTGTTCACAGGCCCTAATTCGACTTAGATTCTTAGAAAAAGTGGCTAAAAGTGATGTAGATGAAGCCCTCAGGCTTATGCAAATGTCAAAGTTCTCCTTATATGCTGATGAAAGAAAGAAATTTTTTATGGATGCCATATCTAAAAACTATTCAATCACAAGGGAAGAAACTTCATTAATGAATACTATGGATGTCTGCTATGCTAATTCCCTGAACTGGATTTCTTGGAAGTTACTCTCCACAGACTCTATAGAGCATGAGAAATATCATTAGTTCAAATTTCCTAATTAAGGTTGGTTTAAATGCATCTAGTTGGGTCTCTTGCATGTAGGAATACACTGAACCTCAACTAAAGGAGTACTAAGAAGAGTATGTAGCATTGAATGTGTGGCAAATTGATCCCAATACATTTGATATTCATTTTATTGATGCTTAAAATTTCCAACAAGCGAATAATGTATCATATAGTTGTAAAGTAAATATCCTCATTGTTCAACTCTTTTAGCAAAGATATTTTTGTTTTTTAGATGCCCTTGAACTGATATGAAACTCAAGGTTGAGTTTCCTTTGAGAAAACTCCCGATGTTAGACGTGTCAAGAATTATCTTCTGAACAATTATTGCATGTGGGATTCCATGAACATGATACTGGGAAAACACTCAAGAGTTCTGTTATAAAGTGTCATTGTATGTGCTTATGTAAAAAAATACGTGTTTCCAAATAAAATCTATATGGTTTCTATTGTACACAATTTCCTCTGTGTTTCTTTCTTTCAAGCTTAACCTTGAACTATTTCTTAAGCTTTAATTTATGTAAAAAATACGTGTTTCCAAATAAACTCTATATGGTTTCTATTGTACATGGTTTCCTGTGTGTTTATTGCTTTCAAGCTTAACCTTGAAATGTTCTTAAGCTTTAATTTAAAGAAAATTGGTGGCAAATTCTCATCAGTTACAACAAAGCTCCATATGAAATTTAAGTTTGGCACAAAGCATGGAACTAGGTAGATAGGAAAGGTTGAAATAAGGAAAGGTATGGTCTGAATTCTTTTTAGTTGCAACAATCTTATTGTTAGGTGGAAAGATTTGAAAAATTATCCCTTGTGTCTAAAAATTTATGTGCTTTCTTCCTTTATTGAAAATGGTAAAGACGGAACAAAATTTTGACTAACATAGCTTCTTGAACAGTGGCATATTCTAAATTATGAACATGTTTTCATGGGCATATACTGACATGAAAATATTAGGAATGAATTTATCGTTCTGTTAATATAGGTAGGCACCATATGTAAGTTTTTATTTTTCAATTAGGTCAAATGTTGGGAAGTTATGCATAGATGCAACATGAAAATTTTGCAAGAAAACAAGTCGAACATTTAGAATCCTTACACTAGCCATAGCTTTTACTGTCTCAGAAATTCAATATTAACTAAATTTAATATTTAAGAACAGGAGAATTTAAATTTGAGTCTATTTGTAGTGTTTAATGAACCAGAATTAGTTTTCTAATCATAGTAATGTATGGTTTTCTGATGTTCTTAATGAGGAACTGCATCATTCAAGGTAGTTGTTGAAATGAGGCATATATGCCACATTGTCACTGATTAGATTTTTGATGTAAATAGTGTAATAATGGTTAGGTATGTTGCTAATTCAACACTGATCAGGTCAGTTGAGATTCTCAAAGTGTAAATGATTTTGCGTCTAAATATTTCATGGAGGATATGATAGTTACTTCGTTAATTTGTGTTTTATGTAAATTTTCTACCAACAATCTGTACTTTAGCTCAGGGCCTCTTTCTCATGGTATTGTACAATTGGATTTTTTCTTTATGCATTTTGTCATAGGATTGGGCCTCTTTCTCATTGTTATTTTAGTCCTCAACATGAGTACATATATAGTATTGAATCATTATAATTGGTAGAAATGACGAGGAGCTTGAAGTTGGAGCTATGAGCTATAACATTGATAACACAAGAATGTTAAGGAATCAAGAAAAGAAAAATCAATTGAACACATAACTAATATAAATATTAAATCAATTTTCAAGGAAAATGAAAAATGATTCACTAATATAGTGTTTAAATTAATTAGAGGCAAATGAAGAATGGATCAGGTTTGTGGCAAGAGGGGGAACACGAAGCATATTCAAATAGGGGGTCTCAAGGAAGCCTCTACGCACATAAGAAGTATTATTAGAGCTCGAAACATCACCACGTACCATCTTATTCAATGAACATTTCTCACATTTGAAGAATCAAAGAGTAGTTTGAAAGTACATTTTTGAGAAATACATAGGTAAAGATACATAGGTTCTTCAATGGGTTGCTTGCATTCTATAGAGACAAGATTTTATGTGATGCAGCTAAAAATATTGATATGATAATCGAGAAGAAAAAATACTTGTATGGTTAGAACTTGGGTGAAGTAGACTTCTAAAATAACAAACAAGATCAAATAAAGAAGGGAGTTAAACTTATTTTCATTAAAAATAATCTTGACCCATTGTCAATGTCAACCAATCTAGAATGGATTCAAGATGGAATAATCTTTGGGGAAAATGGGAAAGGCTCAGTCAAATGTTAGGGTTGTGAAGGGGATAATTTGTATAGAGATTATCCTCATAATGAAGACACAATGAGGAATGTGCACAATATCCAAGAAGAAACTAGAATGGAATATTCAATGAGAAGTAGCTAAGCAATTTTTCCTCAGGCCACACATTGCCCAAATTAGAAATCAACCAAGTTTCCAAGTGGTCTCTTCAATTAAATCAATGTTGGTTTATTTCCTAGAACATTAGATCATGAGTTTGTTGCATCATATCAAGCTACAACCATATGTTTCTTGCAAACATTTGTTTGAATAATGCCATGAATTCAATGCCAAGCAATCATTCATCAATTAATTATATTGTGAATAAGGAGAGGAATGGAGTGAAGTTCTATGAATGTAAATTAAAAATTAGACTGCATTTATTAACTTTACACAATAGATTTGTTTAGTTGTTGGCCATTAAATACATTGTTCTTACATTTCTTGAATAATCCTTGGTCTTGGCAGTACAAGCACTGAATCAAGCCAACTAGTCTTGACCAAATAGAGCCACTCATTCATCCTTGTCGGAAAATATGCCTTGAGCTTAACTATAGAGAACACATTTTTTTAATTAATTCCATGAAAGTGTCCATGTTTATGACATGGATAGGCCATAGTCACATCATCTACATATCAACATTAGAGCAATCTTTCACATTGAAGAGGGAATAATCCATGCTAGAGGATTGAAGAAAAAAGGGTAATAATTGAAGGTTGAGTGTAACTTCCTGTAGGGTATTCTCTCTGTGAATGCCATTTGTCATTATAATTTTCTAGAGTTTCATTTGTATATGTTTTTGGAGTGTTACTGTACATTCATTGTGTACTAGATATTTTTCATTAGTTTATAAGTGAACTAGGAAAATCACAACGTAAAATACAATACTTAATCAAGAACACATGCCTATAAATATGACACAATTATTTGACTTGGCAACTTGGATCCCATTAAAACTTGTTTTTGGTAAATGAAAGAAACAACTTATCTTATTGAGAATTTACAAAGGATCACATCACATTTGTTATGCAGAATTATGGATTACGGATAAAACATTCTTCCTTATATGTAGTTCTCATCTAGAACAACAGGTTAAAGACTTTGCAACTACTTTTCCTAACTGTAAATAGACACATAGAACAGATCAAAGAACTTACTTGGAGTCAAAGCGCTTCCTATTCTCCTTCTGTCGCTCTTACTGTAGCTTCAAATATGAGCTAAGTCGCAAAAATATTCTTTGCAAAGATGAACACTAAAAAAAAAAAGATAGCAATAATACAGATGTCTATTCAAGTTATTCAGTTAAATCAATAAAACATGAACCATATGCATCAAATTAGAATTCATAATATGAAACACATGAGCTTATACAGATACATATGTGAAAAAGTAAGTAACAATATTTATTAATGGATAGAAGGGGAGGTTACAACCTAGTGATTGATTTAGTGTCACCATCCCCAGCAACATCCCAGCCTCATCACAATGCACATCTCTCCAGGAACATGTTACTCAAATCAATTCCTCAATTGAAATTCCACCAACATTTCTCTACTCAAATTCTTCCTTAGCAAGCACTAGGATCTGTGCTCAGTTTATAGAGGAGATGAAGGTAGTTTTACAATCAATGAATTTCTAATAATAGGAAATACATGTTCCCAGTCTCAGAGGTATCAAATGGACACATGGATTCGAATATTGACACATGTGAACCCTTCTAGAAGGCATTGGCCAAGTGGAGATTCCAGAACAATGAGAATTTTGCTCCCAATGTGACCAACACACCCTTGAACGTTGGGAAGTGATTTGCAGAGCACCCTTGAGTGGGGTTACTTGCATATGAAACACACTTAGTCCCTTTAGAGGCAACATTGGTGAGCTCTGATATGATATATTATAAACTTCAAATCTTGGAAACCTTTGCAAATGAAAGTCATGGATGATTTGTCTTGTTCTTTGTCTTAGGGAATATAACAAATAAAATGATAAGGGATGATAGACCCTTATTCATTGGTCTTGGAGATGATTTCCAGTTAACCAGGTCATTGGGAATGGTGCCCAAATTGACCTATAACAATTTCCCCCTAAAGCATGAAGTTAGAATAATAATAACAATATTTTGATTAAGATTATTTACACTATGATGGGTTGGAGATGAAGTAGAGTGGCGACCAGCATCAATCTTACAATACATTACATCATGATATATCCTCTTGATCATAATTGCTGAGGGTAGGCATTCCCATGTTCAGTACATAAAGAATCTAATAACATGTACATAATTCAGAAAGTCGTCTACATTGGAATGTTGCCCAATACAGACATACCTACAGATATATGCCCATGTTTGGATGACGATCTATATGTAAGGTCACCATACAGATGATGTGTACAACAATCCTGAAATCGCAGCCCGGATGGCTGAAACTAGATCCGGGGTCTTCTTATCTTGTTCACTCGATTATTTAGGTACAAGTATAGCCATGTGAATATATGATTTGTAGTCGAACATGGAAATACATCATTTGATTACCAGCCAATAATGTGAGCTGTTAACAAACGTGAGAGAACCACCATTGATTTCAATGGCCCTCAAGGTATTGCAGTACATTTCGTAAGGTGTGAATCGATGATTTGATGTCGAACACCAAACAAAATCTTTCAGTCAAAGATCTGGAAGCGAGGGTCTTGTCGATGCTGTAACAAGCCTCATGGTACTGGAATATAATGTTTCTTAGTGAAATTCCTGGATAATGATTTGTCGTCGACAGGAAGTCACCTTATTGCGAAATGAGAATTACTGATTTTAGAGACAAAGGTATGACTTGATATAGAAATGTTCAGGGATGACTGGCATGAGAATGAAGGTTTATGAATATTGCAGAAGGATGAGTATTCACTGGATGACTTCTCTTGAACATATCAGCGACACTGAGATGAGTTGGCAGCATTGACCCAAAACCAAAGTGAAGGTATGATGAACCATAAGTATGAATGAACCATCAAGAATATTACCCAACCCAAACAGTCACGGTGATGGAGTGAAGTGTCATGTTCAAGAGCAACCTGCTACCGTAAAAAGTTCTGTTCACTTTCCCATATTCTCCCCGGTCATTTGTCGACCAGTACCTCTTTATTTTTTAACAAGCTTGAGGAGGATAACATTTGATTGATCTATAATTCAACCCTTCGGGCAAATAATGTATCGCTATTTAATAATTTGACGAATCTAGCGATGAATGAAACTCGATTCTTGCCATGATCGACAAGCCCGTCGCTATTTTATGTTTTAACAAGCTTAACGGCAGTGATAGCCCGATCCTTTTTCATATTTAGAGAGTTTGAAAAAGAGGAAAAATTAAAACTCCAAAAGTATTTTTTCGTAAAGTTGTCGCATAGATCCGAAAAATTTTAAAATAATATTTGAGAGAACCTCTTTAGTCATGTTTGACCAAGGTATTCCTTTTTCGTAAATAATATATCTCAGTCCGGAAAAGGGTTAAAATTATACTTAGTAGATATTAATTCATTTACTTTTACGAGCTTGAAAAGACAAGTGCTCGACAATATTTTCACATTATTAGAGTCTGAAAAGAGATGAAAGAAGACTCCAGGGGTTCCTTTTTGGTTGTTACCGAAGCTCGAAAAAAAGATTAAAGTGCGCTTCAAATCCTTTTTCATTTTTAACAAAGCTCGAAAAATAAGGAGGAAAAGTATGCTTTGTGGTCAAATCATTCTTGAAATAAATCTCAACGACTAATCTGTTGATCAGTTGTAAGACCTGTTCAGAACAACATCAAATGGATTAAAAATACCTGTTTCATGATAAAAATATAATAAAATGATAGTCATAGCAATAAATATGATTTGAAAACAATTAAATGACTACTAAATAGAGTTTTTACTGTTCATTTTTACCATTCCATAGTTACCATTTGCATTTTGGAGCTCTGAACCTGATTTTGCCCCCAAACTTCAGTTGCTGATTGCGATCGTTTCCGTGGATGGATTTTTTTTTTTCCGTTTGATCCAGGTTAGTGATATGAACCCTCTCTTTCATTTAGTAATCATTTCATTTCCATTTATTGCAAATTTTTAGGGTTTTGGGGACCCTAGGGTAAATTTTGCTCCTAAAGAGGGAAACACACCCTTGGATATCGAAAAATGCGTTGCATAGTAGCTAAATTGAAGGCTACTTGCATACAAAATGCAATATCTCTTGCTAGATCCTGCATTGGGTGTAATATACATTTTTTTTTTCATTCTGCCCAATATTTTCCCAATTTTTTGCATTGAAGGGAATATAATGGTTCTTATGGTTGAATTTTAGGCTTTCATTGGATTACAATGACGATAACATGGAGGGAAAGAAAGCATGAAGAACATAATATGATTTCCCTAAATGATCCAGGCACAGTAAGAGCCCTAAGAGATTGTGGACTGTTAAAGTACTTCCGGTTGTCAGGGATGAGGAAACAAATAGAACTATTGGAGTTCTTAGTTTGAGCATGGGATCCAGCTATCGAAGCATTTCATATTAAGAACCAAGTGGTTCCCATAATAGTAGAGGATGTATACTTTCTTACAGGTTTGTTGAGGAGAGGCTTGCCTATTTCGCTCTCAGGGTCTATTGTTGGAGGAGAGACTGTGAGAGATTATGTTTTGCAACATTGTTATCCAGGAGCAGAGCCAAGCAAAGATGGAAAAATAAACATCCAGGACGTTAGAGATTTTCCTTTTAGAACTATCCTTTTCACGATCGCAAAACTTGCTGGCACCGTTAAAATACATGTAGCGAATAGATCGTATAAGCAGTACGCGCTAGAGTGTATGGAGCCAACAATATTCAACTGCTATGATGCTGTACTTTCTCAGATAAAGGAACAACTGAACAAAGAAAAGGGAGGAAGGAATAAGAACTTCAGTTATGGTTTGATCCTCATATCATTCGCTTTAGAATAGATTCCACTAATGCAGCCACATCATGTGACACTGGATGTGTCTAATCCTAGAGATCCACGGATGCAAAGATGGGTAGAACTAATGGGTAGGCATGCAGGCCAATCGACCATTGTATTCTCGACTGCGTTCTTCGACTATTTCTGGTGACAGATTGTCGCCATCGATGAGTATGCATACGCAAGTGTTGATTTCTGAGGAGATCCAGATTTAGCTTTATCAGAAGGTTCTCAATGGGGTGCAATGGGTAAGAATATTTTGACCATGTTTTTGATTTTCCTAAGGTTTATAAAATGTTTTTGTATTTTATTATTTTCCCAAGACTAAACTAAATTTTTCATGTAATGCACATGTTGGTCGAGTTCAACCAGTGGAGGAACCAGAGCGTGTAGCAGATGAGCCAGCAGAGAGGGCTGTTAGGAGAGCAGTCCTTCAGGATCTTGATATGCCTGAGACTATGACTGAGCTTCGGTAGCACATAAAGGGGTTGACCTTCAGGATTCCGGATTTCCGGATCGAATAGTTACCCATGCGACTGCAATGCCATTATAGGTGTTCCTAACCATTGGATGCGGTTACTACGTAGGATAGCTAGATCTATAACATGTTACCACGAGCACCACTAGTTTACTTTTGACATTTTGCATACATTTTGAGGTCATATGACCAATGTGTCTTGGGCACAATTTTTTGTAAAAACCTATAACTATCTATCTATTTGATTTCAGTGTTTTTCTTATGTTTATTGTGTGATCCTATTCAATGATGTGAATTTTTTCTTTACACATGTTGCAAATGTCTGTCTAAAACTTGATTAGCTAAAGAATCAATCAATGTGTTCAAATTTATGGAAATGTGTTGATATTGAATAAAATCAAAATGTCTTTCCAAAAGTCGAACTCTTAGGAACAATCTATGCAGTGTTGGATTTATAACAGTATAAACACTAGTAAGTTGTAATACCACAAGTTGTGAGTCTAACCTTATGATAATGCCGTTAATACCAAATGAAATGGCATCAGAGAGAAGTTCGATTAAGGCACGATACTCAACGATTTTGTTTGTCGATTTATCGATACAAATCCCTTGAAAATTCACTAACTCACCGTTCGGAGTGAAAATGGCCCACGCTGCATAGGATAGGTTCTGCGTACTACGACTAGCACCATTAACATATCCAACAAATGGTTCCGAATATTCATACATCTGCGATGAAATGTAAAGTGGATTACTAACATCAAGAAAACTCTAAAACCAAACTAATATAGTGAATGCAAATAGACATCATATATATACAATATAATACAGAAAATTAATATGCTCATGATTAAGCATAATAACATTTCAAATACAACCCATTTCTGGGCTGCGCCAATGGAATTCCATCATAATCAACTAACTCATAGGGACCTTTAGCAAGAACTCTTTTGACAATATAGGGGCCATGCCATAATGGCTCAAATTTTCCTGTACCTATTACATTAGCTTCTTGATCATAAAGTAGGACCAAGTCGCCCTTTGAGAAAATGCGAGGCTGGATATTTTTGTCGTATTGTGCCTTATACCTCTCTTATGCGCTTCGTTGGCCAATTGGGCTTCATGACGCGTTTCATCAAGATGGATGAGGTTAAAAAGATGCGCTTATTCTTTAGAGGTGTCAGGTAACAAGTCGATTGCAAGTTTTAATGATGGCATTTCACATTGGATTGGCAAGATAGCTTCCAGACCATACACCAATTGAAAGGGAGTAAATCCAGTTGCATTTCTCACCAAGGTTCAGTACACCCACAAGGCCGAGTACAAGATCAAATGCCAGTTTCTTTTACGAACTCCTATCATTCATTGAAGCATATGTTTAAGAATCTTTTTGATAGCCTCAACTTGCCCATTTGATTGTGGATAATAAGGAGTATGATGATCATGTGACAATCCTAACTTGGCAGTTAATTCAATCATCATGTGGTTGCGAAAATGCTTCCCATGATCTGTAACTATAGCCTATGGGACCCCAAACCGTGCAATAACATGATTAAAGAAAAACAATGCAGCTGTCTGTCCTATGTTGTTGAATGTAGGCATCGCTTCGGTCCATCTGGTAAAGTAGTCGACTGCGAAAATAATATAACCATGCCCCCCAGTTGAACGAGGGTTACAGGTCATGAAGTCAATACCCCATTTAGAAAATGGTCCCATAGAGACAACATGATGCATTGGCGCTGGCGGTTTTTGGATTTTACGATAAAAAATATGGCATGCATGACAACTTCTGGCTGTGAGGATGCAGTCACGAAATATTGTAGGCCAAAAGTAACTGGCACAGAGTATCTTCTGCACGGTAGCGTATCCAGATAAATTTCTACCACAAGCCCTATCATGACAATCATTAAAAACCTTTTCAACCTCCTCATGAGTGAGGCACCTCCTGAACATGGTATTGACACCATGACGATAAAGTGTATCGTCGACAATCAGATAATATTTGGCTTGGCATCGAATACGTCGCTATTCAGAGCGAGAGGTATCAGGTCAAAAAGTTCAAGTTTGGAGATAAATGATGAAATATCCATACCAAGGATCAGATGATCCGATCAGAATAGAGACTCGTCAGGAATTGATGGTTCCAAAAAAATTTCACATCTAGCACAATCGTCAATAATTTGGTCGATAAAGGGAGTAGGATAGTTATCTTTTGGACAAACAATGTTGACGTCACTATAATCGATGCACACTCTAACAGTTCCTTGTTTTTTTTATGACAGGAACGATATTGGAAACCCACTCATTTAGCGGAACAGGGTAAATGAAACCAGCACGCAAAATTTTTTCAACTTCTGCTTTGATGGCAACGACTTTCTTTGGATGAACACGATGAAGCCGTTGACGCACCGATTTGACATCAGGATACATATTAATAGTATGTTCAACAATACTAGTATCTATGCTTGGAATTTCCTCATAAGACCAAGCAAATACATCATGGAATTCAAGAAATAGAGAACGATATGATTCAAGTTTTGTTGGAGAACAAGATACATCGACATGAATATTTTCTACAATGCCAGGTTTGGTTGAAATATCGATAGAAATGGTTTCTTCAATATTTGAAAGATTTCGTTCGGAATCGATTGCATTAATAGGTAAATAATTCGAAAATAAATTTTTGATTGATGGGTGATATAGTTCACTAAGATGATTTTCTTCATAATTAGGAAGATGGGAATGATGATGATAATTTTACCATGGTTTTCCTTCTGACATCATGGCTTTCAAAATATTCTCATCTGTCAAGAAAATTGAGGAAAATGGATTAGATGGAGTACCAAATTCTAAGGAACGATCAACCCAAACAATCGGCGACGCTGATTTCAGATTTTCTGCCCAATCTAGATAGATTGATTGCTATGCCAACTCAATAGGGTTGGGCAGCAAAAACTCATCCAACGTTGTTGGGCCAGAATTTTAATCTACGGATAAATGACGCTTCCCTAGACAGGTGCTAGTCTAGAAAAATAGGTGAAAGACTATACTACCATTTCTCGTAACTCAGAATAGATACACAGAGAGGATTAGAGGCTTAATTGTTCAATCGCTTCCAAATGGCTCCTTCTGTCTCTTCCACTGCAGCTTCAAATTCAAGTGGTTTGTTGGTTGAATGCTTCCTGTAAGAAAGAACACTGAAACAACAAAATATGCAATAATATAGATACCTATTCAAGCTAGTTAGCTAAATCAGTAAAGCATAAACTACATTCATCAACCAAGATCTTACAATATGGAAAATCAAAGTTAACATAGATGCATGTAGGGAAAAATAAAAAGTACTCTTTATTGATGATAGAAGAAGAGGCTACAACCTAGTGACAGATTTGAAGTGACCTTCCAACAGAGTTCCCAAGTCTCATCACAACATAAATCTCTCCAGCAACAACTCCACAAATCAAACTCTCAATTGAAAATTCTCCAGCATTTCTCTACTCAAATTATTCCTCCTCAACCACTTAGATCTGTGTTCAATTTATATATGAACTGTAGGTTGTTTTGAAATCAATAACTTTTTAAAAATAGGCAAGACATGTTTCTAGTCATGTAGATTTCAAATGGACACTTGGATCTGAAGCTTGACACATGTGAACCCTTCTAGAAGACACTGGCCAGGTGGAGATTCCGGAACAATGAGAATTTCACTCCCAATGTGACCAATGCACCTTTGAATGTCAGAAAGTGATTTTTGGAGCAATATTGCATGGGGATACCTGCATATTCAAGGCACTTAGGCCCCTTAGAGCCTGCGTTGGTGAGCTCTCATATGTTATATAATAAGCTTCAAACCATGGAAACCCTTGCTTGATGAAAGTCTTGTTTGATTTATGTTGTTTCTTGTCTTAGAGCATATAGCAACTGAGATGATAGGGAATGATAGACCCTTGATCATTGGTCCTAGAGATGATGCCTAGTTAACCAGGTCATTGGGAATGGCGCCCAAATTGACCTATAACAATTCCCCCCTAAAGCATGAGATCCAAATAATAAGAACATTTGATTGAGATGATTTACACTGTGATGAGCCTGGAAACAAAGCGGAATGGCCACCTGCATCAATATTAGAATACATTACATCATGATATATCCTCTATTGATCATAATTGTTGAGGGTAGGCATTCCCATAGTCAGTATATAAACAATATAATAACATGTACATAATTCAGAAAGTCATCTACATTGGAATGTTTCTCAGATGCAGACATGCCTACAGATATAGGCCCATGTTTGGATGAAAATATGTATGTAAGGTCACAGTAAAAATGATGTGTACATCAGTCCTGAAATCGCAGCCCGGATGGCTGAAACTAGATCCGGGGTCTTATCTAGTTCACTCGATCATTCGGGTACAAGTCTAGCCATGCGAATATATGATTTGTAGTCGAATATGGAAAGACATCGTTTGATTACCAGCCAATAATGTGAGCTGTTAACAAACGCGAGAGAACCACCATTAATGTCAATGGCCCTCAAGGTACTGCAGTACATTTCATTAGGCATGAATAAATGATTTGATGTCGAACGCCAAACAAAATATTTCGGTCAAAGGTCTGGAAGCGAGGATCTTGTCGATGCTGTAACAAGCCTCATGGTATTGGAATCTGATGTTTCTAAGTGAACTTCCTGGATATTGATTTGTCGTCGACAGGAAGTCACCTTATTGAAAAATTGGAGTTACTGATTTCGGAGATAAGGGTATGACTTGATATAGCAATTTTCAGGGATGACGATCATGAAAATGAAGGTTTACGAGTATTGCAGAAGGATGAGTTCTTAATCACTGGATGACTTCTCTTGAACATATTGGCGACACTATGATGAGTTGGCAGCATTGACCCAAAACCGAAGTGAAGGTATGATGAACCATAGGTGTGAATGAACCATCAAGATGATTACCCAACCCAAACAGTCACAGACATGGAGTGAAAGAAGTGTCATGTTCAAGAGCGACTTGCTACCAAAGAAACTTTGCTTACTTTTCCCAAATTTTCCTTGGTCATTTGTCGACCAGTACCACTTTATTTTTTAACAAGCTCGTGGAGGATAACATTTTCTTGATCTATAATTCAACCCTTTGGGTGAATAAAGTATTTCTATTTAATAATTTAACAAGTTTAGCAATGAATGAAAGTCGATTCTTTCCATGATTGACAAGCCCGTCGCTATTTTATGTTTTAAGGAGCTTAACGACAATGATAACGCAGTCCTTTTTCATGTTTAGAGAGTCTGAAAAAGAGGACGAAAGAGAACTCCAAAAGTACTTTTTCGTAAATTTGTCTCTTAGATCTGAAAAAGTCTAAAATAATATCTAAAAGAACCTCTTTGGTCATGTTTAACCAAGGTATTCCTTTTTCGTAAATAATCCATCTCAGTCCGGAAAAGGGTTAAGCTTATACTTAGTAGATATCAATTCATTTACTTTATTGAGCTTGAAATGAAAAGTGCTCGACAATATTTTCACATTATCGGAGTCTGAAAAGAGCTAAAAGAAGACTCCAGGGGTTCCTTTTTCGCTGTTATAGAAGCTCTAAAAAGAGATAAAAGTGCGCTTCAAATCCTTTTTCGTGTTTATCAAAGCTCGAAAAATAAGGAGAAAAAGTATGCTTTATGGTCAAGTCTTTCTTTGAAATAAATCTGCATGAATAATCTGTTCATCAGTTGTATTTCCTGTTCAGAACAACATCAAATGGATTAAAAATACCTGTTTCATGATAAAAATATAATAAAACTATAGTCATAGTAATAAATTTAACTTTCAAACAATTAAATGACTATATAAAGTAGTTTCACTATTCATTTTTACCATTCCATGGTTACCATTTGCATTTTGGAGCTCTAAACCTGATTTTTCCCCCGAACTTTAGTCGTTGATTGCGGTCGTTTCTGTGGACAGATTTCATCGCCATTTGATCTAGGTTAGTAGCATGAACCTTCTCTTCCTTTCAGTATTCATTTCATTCCCATTCCTTGAAAATTTTTAGGGTTTTAAGGCCCCTAGGGTAAATTCTGCCCAAATTGAGGGAAAAACACCCTTGAACATCGAAACCTGTGTTGCATAGCAGGTACAGTGAAGGGTACTTGCATATGCAATGCACTGTCTCAACCCAGGGAGTGCGTTGGACGCAGTTCAAGTTTTTGATTTTCATGATGTGCTCAAAATTTTCCTAGTTTTTTGCAATGAATGGTATCTAATGGATCTTATGGTTGATTTTTAGGTTTCCATTGGATAATAATGACGATTACATGGAGAGAAATAGAACATGAAGAACAAGATATGATTGCCTTGAATGATTCGGGTACTTTAAGAGCCTTAAGAGATTGTGGACTACTTAAGTACTTCAAATTGTCGGGAATGAGGCAACAATTAGAACTCTTGGAGTTCCTTGTTTGAGCATGGGATCCGACAATAGAGGCATTTCACATAAAAAAATCAAGTGTTGTCCATAGCAGTTGAAGATGTGTATTTTTTCATAGGTTTGTCGAGGAGAGGTTTGCCCATTTCACTCACAGGATCTACCATTGGAGGAGAAATAGTGAGCGATTATGTTATGAAGTATTGCTATCCAGGGTTAGAACCTAGAAAATATGGAAAAATGATCATCCGGGATGTCAGGGATTTTCCTTTGAGAACCACCCTTTTCACAATCGCTAAACTCGCTGGCACCATTACACTCCATGTAGCAAACAAATTGTATATGCAGTATGCGTTGGAATTCTTAGAGCCAACAATCTTCAACTGGTCTGAAGCTGTTCTATCGCAGATAAAGGAACAACTGAATAAAGCAAAGGGAGGAAGGAAGAAATTTTTTAGTTATGGTTCAATCCTTATCTCCTTTTCTTTGGAACGAATTCCATTGATGCAGCCACAACATGTAACATTGGATATATCTAGTCCTAGAGATCCTCGAATGCAGAGATGGGTAGAACTCATGGGTCGAAATGCAGGCCAATCGACTTTTGTGTTATCTACTACATTCTTCGCCTGGTTCCGGTGACATATTGTCACCATCAATGAGTACGCATACGCAGGCGTCGACTTCTAAGGAGATCCAGATCTAGTATTATCGAAAGGCGCTCAATGGGGTGCAATAGGTAAGAATGATTTGACCATGTTTTTTGATTTTTCTAAGGTTTATAAAATGTTTTTGTGTTTTGATTTATTTCCAAGACTAAACTAAGTGTTTGATGTAATGCAAATATCAGTCGCATTCAACCATTAGAGGATCCAGAGCGCGGAGCGGATGCGCCAGCAGAGAGGGCTGTCAAGAGAGCAGTCCTTCAGGACCTTGATATGGCTAAGACTCTGGCTGAGCTCCAGTAGCACATAGAGGGATTGACCTTCAGAATTTTGGATTGCCAGATCGAGGAGATTCCCATGTGACTGCAGCGACACACAATTGGGGTTCCTAACCGTTGGATGCGGTTGCTTTGTAGGATTGCTAGATCTATAACATGTTACCATGAGCACCACTAGTTTACTTGTGACATTTTGCATATATTTTAAGGTTAGATGACTAATGTGTCTTGGGCACAAATTTTGTAGAAATCTATAACTATCTATCTATATGTTTTCAGAGTTTTTCCTATGTTTAATGCGCAATCCTATTCAATGATGTGAATGTTTTCTTTACCTAAGTCGCAAATGTCTGTATAAAACTTGATTAGTTAATGAATCAGTTAAAGTTTTCAAATTTCTAGAAATGTGTCGAGATTTAACAAAATCAAAATGTCTTTCCAAAAGTCGAACTCTTATGAACAATCTAAGAAGTGTTGGATTTCTAACAGTATAAACACTAGTAAGTTGTAATACCACGAGTTGTGAGTCTAACCTTATGATTATGTGGTTAATACCAAATGAAATGGCATCAGAGAGAAGTTCGATCAACGCACTATACTTAGCACTATTGTTCATCGATCTACCAATACAAATCCCTTGAAAACTCACTAATTCGTCATTCGGAGCGAAAATGGCCCACGCTGCAGAGGATAAATTCTGCGTACTACAACTAGCACCATCAACATATCCAACAAATGGTTCCGAAGATTCTGACATCATATGGTTGCAAAAATGCTTCCCATGATCCGTAACTATAGCCTGTGGGAACCCAAACCGTGTAATAACATGGTTGAAGAAAAACAATGCAGCTATTTGTCCAGTGTTATTAAATGTAGGCATCGCTTCGGCCCATTTGGTAAAATAGTCGACTGCGACAATAATATAACCATGCCCCCTGGAAAAAAGAGGGTTATAGGTCATGAAATCAATACCCCATATCGTAAATGGTCCAGCAGAGACAACAAGATGCATTGGCGCTGGTAGTTTTCGGATTTTACGATAAAAAATTGGCATGCATGACAACTTCTAACTGCAAGGATGCAATCTCGAAAAATAGTAGGCCAAAATTAATCAGCGCGGAGTATCTTTTGCACGGTAGCATATCTATATAAGTTTCCACCACAAGCCCCAGCATGACAGTCATTTAACACTTTTTCGGCCTCCTCATGAGTGGGGCACTTCCTTAAAATGGTATCGACACCACGACGATAAAGTGTATCGCCGACGATCAAATAATCTTTGGCTTGATATCGAATACGTTGCTGATCAGAGCAAGAGGTATTAGGTCGAAAATTTTGGGTTTGGAGATAAATGATGAAATACCCATACCAAGGATCAGATGATCCGATTAGAAATAGAGACTCGTCTGGAATAGATGGTTCCGAAGTAGTAGGATTACTATTAGAGGGAAGGAAATAGAGAAGCTCAGCCAAAACTAAAGATTTCTTTGACTTGGATTCGATGAATTCCAAATCAAATTCCTGCAAAATGATAATCCATTTTGAATATTTTCCCCCAGCAATTTACGCGATAAGATGTAAGTCATGGGGTTGCAATTCGAAACTATTGTTGTTTTACGGAGCAGGATATAATGGCGAAATCTTTGGACAACTTGAAAAGCTGCGAAGGCAAGCTTTTCCATGTACAATTACTTAACTTCCATATCATTGAGATTACGACTCAAATAATAGATTGGATGTTCAATTCCATCTTCTACTTGGACCAAAACCATAGTGATGGTCGTTTCATCCGTGGCGATATATAGGAAATAATCGTTTTGATAATTTGGGGGATACATTAATGACACTCGGAAAAGATGGTCCTTAACAACATCAAAAGAAGCTTGCAAAACTTGGTCCCAATGGAAGGGAACCCCCTTTTTCAATAATCGAGTAAATCCTTTAGCCATTTCGGCGTATTTTGGAATGAACCTTCTCAGGAAGTTAGCGTTTCCTTGAAGTTTCTGTATATGAAGTAAGTTTGACGGCGCAGGAAAATCAAGAATGGCCTGAACCTTCAGTGGGTCTATTCAAATTCCTTCTTGTGAGACTGCGAATCTGAGCAATCGACCAGAACCAACACAAAACACACATTTATGTGGATTGAGGTGTATCTTGTAGTGTTGGCAGCGTAAGAAAATGGCTCTCAAATGCATCGGGTGATCAGTCCGATTTCGTGAATGCGTTGGTAAGTCATCTAGATATGGTTGAACAATGTGCTTGATGTCATTGAAATCATAATCCATTTCTCTTTGAAAAGTTTCCCCAACGTTCTTTAGACCAAACGGAAGTTTCCAATATGCGAATGTGCCCTAGGGATAGATGAATGTTGTCTTTTCACTAGAAAATTTGGCCCAATTTCCGACGGCCACTTCGTCGCTATTCCGACACATAGTCATCGCAAGAGCGACAGTTCGAGGACGGACAAAACGTGGTTCACCATGACGTCGCAATTCCAACGCCTTGACAAAGTGTCACAATACCGACACTTTTTCCGTCGCTTCCAAACAAGCGTCGCTCTTCTGACTTTTGTAAATTGTCGTAATTCCGACGAAATGTGGTCCGACGTTTTGAACGTCGCTCTTCCGACGTTTGTAAACTGTCGCAATTCCGAAGAAATGTGGTCCGATGTTTTGAATGTCGCTCTTCCGATGTTTTTATACTATCGCTCTTCCGACGTTTCTAAACTGTCGCAATTTCGACGTCGTACAAAAGTGTCGCAAGACCGACGCATTGCAGAAGCGTCACAATATCGACACTTTCCAAAAGCGTCGCAATACTGACGCCAGGAAGAACTGTCACAATATTGACGGACGTCACAAGACCGACGAAAATGGAAATCGTTCAAAACTTCGGAAGACCGACACGTATAAGGCGTCAGAAGAGCGACGCTTACAAAGCGTTGGTATACTGACGGTGGGTTCAATTTAAAAAAAAAAAATGAAACTTTAAAACAGGACAGTAAATCTCCAATATTTGTTATGAATTGTGGGCGTTCCAATTGTTATGAACATAATTCGACCGTGAAATATTAATATAATAAACCACCCTGCAGCGCTTCTACTATAAACAATCATATAATAAGATCAGACCCTGCTAACCTTTAGTGATGGCATTCACTTTATAACTGGGACTTCATATGAGGCTTGGACACATAAATATGAATAAAATTTTTTCAATGCAAACAACCGCACATACCTCCGTTGAACCTTAGTTAGGACAACAATAGTCAACGTATATACGCGTGGGGCCCAACAACCTTTCCACATCCAACGGTGGATAATACGTCGCTCTGGCCTTGACGATCCAACGATCCAACTGGATATCACGCGAGTTAGTTGCACGATCATTAACTCGTGATGAGAGTGGGTTTTCAAAACCGCTCAAGGCCATGTGTCGGCCTATGACATTGATCGCGTCCAAATGGGGAATACCGCTTACTGTACAAAGGCGGTGCGATATGCTAGAAACCTATATTTACTGTGCGGTCCTCAAGGTTCCGACTACTCTTACTTGAGGTTCTGTCCGCTTACCAACGCCTTACTGCCATTGAAATCTGCCTCATTGTTCATCCTTCGTGTGGCCATGCCAAACGAACTCGGGCACGACCATTTCGAGGAGACACGACGCATTACATATGCCACGGTTTATGTCTTATGGTTTCGACAAGGTTAGTATTGACTCTGAAAATCGATACGCTGGTCCTTGGTTCATTCAATCACCTACACATTCACAACACTCATTACGAGGTTTTACCTAGCTCACGGAGGTTCGAGCACAACATCTCCTTTCTCTACCACAAGCGCACGGGAACGTCATTAACCTAATTCACCCTCTGTTCACATAACTGATTATAAAGAAATTCCCCAACTGTTTGACACAGTTATTTGTGGAATTCACCAATGCTCATAAGTCTTGAGTCATTAGCTCGTGTTCCACCGAGAACTCAACCAGTCTATATGCACATAACCTCATCACAAGGTTTCTTAATTACCATGGGATTTCAATTATCTTTCACCAGGATGCATACATATATTCACACACAGAAAACTTACTCAATCAATGCACATATAATACTATCAGATTCCTTATATAAATGAAATTTCTTACAGTCTCTTGGTCCTCGGCCATATATTTGATACAATGGCCTCCTCTTCCCTATGCAGCTCTATGCAGTTCTCTTTGCAGCGTTTAGATTGAATTTCTGGGTTGGTTGGGTTTGTAACCAGTTAACTATTAAAAAGTGCTTCCGCATCAGTATTGTAAATTTGCCCAGAATTGAATTTGGGAATGAATTTTGAAGGCATCTATACACAGCTTGAGGTTTGAAAATGAGAGAAGAACTGGGACTGTGGGTTTTTACCCCATCAACCAAGATATGTTTATGGTAACTAGAACAGTTCCATAAAGTTATCTTAGAAATTTTCAAATAAGAGGGATGCAAACCATTTCCATTGTTTTCTATTTATGGGGGATTGTGGGAGATGTTTGGGGTAAGAGAAGCTTATACACAATGTAGCCATGCGAGAAATTTTAATCCAGTGACCAGGTGCTCAATTTTGTTTGCATGGTGTTCAAAGGTTTAGAGTTGATGATTTGAAAATATAAGCAGTTCGAGAAAAATTCATGCATTTTTATTGATCTTGACTCTTGAACACCAAAAGACTGAATGAGATGGTATTGCAAACTACACTATTGAAGGATACAAGTGTTGATAGACATCTGTAATCTGCAGGTGGAGTTCATGTGGATCAAGCCTACCTTGATACATGTATAATCTGACTCTTTTCCCTTAATAACCACATTACTCAACTATTTGAATCTTCATTTCGAAGAATCGCAAGTCAGGGTTGGCATTAATAATGTCAAAATATGAAACAAAATTTTCCAACAGCCTGATTAAAAGTGCAGTAGTTCTTGGCATATAAACTCCTGGAAATGTGCGAAGTGGTATTTAAAATATCCAAATCCAGTGCATATAAATCCTTGTCGTATGCTGAAACCTGTTTTGACTAATTCATAATGACAATCGCTTGAAAGCATTCGGTGAATTTGAAGTAATCTGAAAGAGACATGGTATTGTGGCATCAATAAATCTGAAGAAACCAACTATGAAAATCTTAGTCACTGTTTTGGAGAGATGATGGTTTGTCTGAGTTCCCTTTATGAGTATTACAGGTGTGAACTACTATAATACTCCTTACTAATATATGTTAAGACTCAACTATTGAAATATTACTTTCACCTACCTCTGTACTGAGAGCCGCCTTCTATATTTGTTTGAAGAAGTTCTTTCACCAAGCCGCTTGCCAAAATGTTCGAACAGTCAGAGTCAAGGTTTAAAAACAACAACCATTCCTGCACATTGAAAACAGAGGGTTAAAATAGAAAAAAGAGTACATGGCTCTGTATTTCAAAAACATGTTTAAAATAGAAACAAGGCAACTTTTGATTGAAGCGCGGGTTTTGTTTAAAGTTAAGAGGTCCCGCACCACGGAAATCCAGAGGAGGACACGTGGCAGAAATTGATTGGAGCGAATCTTTGTTTGGGCCGCTCAAGCAGTGGAAATCCAGACCCAAAAAAGATTAGGGCGAATTTGATAAGAAATTCGCGTCACAACTCTCTCTCTGTACGCTAGCCCAAATTCAGACCCGAAAAAGATTAGGGCAGAATTCATTTGGTTTTCGAGTCACAAAATTGGCCGACGTCAGCAGGCTATTTTGGAACGCGAATTTGGTTTGAATTATGGTTTATCGCTGTTTGAAGTCCGGCGAGCTCCACGGCTAAAGGGTTCGTTTGAAGTTTTGACAAAGGTTTTGTTATATGTGTTATATAACACGCGGCGGAATAGTTTTATTGTTTGTTAAGGTTTCACACTAGTTTTGGTAATATTTTGTTTTAAATGCGACATATATATGTTATATATATATATATATATATTTCATATATATATTAAAACATTTATAAATTGTGGACCCCAGGAGCATTTTAATAGATTTGTTATTTGCATAGTTTTGTTATGTTTTTAATATATGCGTTGCATATAAAATAAAAGGGCTGTGAGCCTGTTTCGGAATGTAGTTGTAAAGTTTATTATTACACACAATAGCAGTGTAAGTGTTTTGAAGAGCACAGCAGTGCGTAGTTTTAGAGACAGAGAAGAATTTTGAGTGCACTGCGTTTTGCAGCAGTCACATTTTGTAATCCCTCTCAGTGAGGAAGAATTTGTAATAGTTTTTTTTTGAAGGAATAGAATTTTTTCAAAGTGTTGAACTCTGTTTCCAGTGAAGAAATTTCAATATTTTCTCTGTGTTAGAAGAGGAGAGTATTACTCTCTCCATTGTTATTCTGGAATTTTCAAATATTCCAACACATGGCTATAAATGAAGGAGATTGCTACGCATCAACATCAACATGTTTTCAAGTAGGAGCTGCCTAATTTTGTAACAAACTTCTCTCTAGATGTCAAAATTTGCAGACACTGAAGATTACTCAGGTGATGCCTGAAATTTCCTTTGAATTCCTATAAGAATCTTAGATTTGTGACAGAAATCCTTTTGCTAATATATTATCTTACTCCTTTTAAGTTTGTCTCATTCAACTAATAAAAGATGTTTCAAGGAGTATAATGAAAACTAGATTATGTGTGAAGCATAAAATAATCATTGATGCTAGACTTGGAAGTTAAGAAGTATAATAAGAAGTAGATACACTTCTCTAAAGCATAATACCTTTTTTCTGAAGCATAAGACAATCATTGATGCTAGACTTGGAAGTTCGAATAAGATGAGATAAAACAACGAAAAAGGCATTCCATTACTTGCATGAAATATGAGTACCGCCTTTTACCAGTAAGTTGGGAGCAAGGTCTAGATTTTGACTGGCATCGATTCTTTTGAACTCAAATTTCACTAAAAACATAGTTTTTTGTATGTTTTTCAGCACATGGTTAAAAATGATAGTGCATCAAAATCTATATTGTTGGGCCGAATACATAAGTAATAAAAAATTCTCTTTACCAAGTTATTCGCTTCATCAAAACCCTGATCTTCACATGTGACACTTTTGCTAGGGATAAATATCAAGTGGGTTGTGACATTTTAAAACTTGGTTCACGGTGAAGTGCCCAAAAGGAAAGTCTATCAAAGCATCTGTGACCTGTGTCATTTCATAGTAGCGGATGATTTGATATCATAATGGAGGTGCTCCAATTCAAGCAGTGTAGAAGAGGCAGGAGCCTACAAGGCAGATCCAAACTTTGGAGAAGAGCAAGGCAGATCCCGGGAAGAACGAAGAATTTGGGAATCCGGGATCTCTTCCAGAGGCCATGATACCAAAGGTTTGTCATGTTTGTATATCTTTCTCATCTACATCCAATATAGCCTTAAATGCCCACATAGATCACTGTCTATTAGGTGAGTCAAATGCTAAAAAATCTGGAACAAAGTTTTCCAAGCCTAAAGTGAAGGTGAGAAAAAAATGATCAATCCTAGATATAATTGCTGCGGCACCTATTTGCATGCTAGAGGATTTGGATTACAATACTATAAAAGAGAAATCGATCGTTGATGCACATCCATTGCCTTTGGATCAGCTCAATCTCAGAGACACCACCAAGCAGAGGCAACATCAATGCAAAGATCTCAACATTTCAAAATTAATGCAAAGATCTCGCGTAGTGGTAATGCATGTATTTCAAAAGAAACAAATAACAATGCACATTCTAACCCATTCGAATAACCACTGTAGCAAGGGTTTACATCTAATTAGATCCAATTCGTATATCGATGGAAAAAATTAATATAATTACATTTTCCGTAGCAGAGGAAACTTTGCAAAAACAGAAAAGGAATATAAAACAAGGATGTCAAGATGTTTAGATGACTCAGTACAAAAATTATTTGTGCTTAGTAGACACAGCACTATATTCTTAATGCATTTTTTGTAGAATACTAAACAAATTTGTCCAAAATTTGAGATGCAAACTATAGTCTCTACTACGTTTGGAAAATTGGAGGTTTATAAAAGATAAACTATGAACAGAATTGTACCACTATGATAAGAAGCTGTTAGAAGCATTCATTCTGCTTCACAAACGTGGAACTACCTTAAGAATGCTTATGGTTGATATAAATATTAAAGCATGGCAGTTAAATGTAGTAGTTATGCTAAAATACTGAATAACAGCTTGAGAGTGCTCTTCAGATACTGTACAAATGCACCAAATTAAAGTTGTACCATTACTAAAGATAAATGGCCAAAAATAGTCAATTTTGATATTGTGAAGTTATGTCTTTCTCGGTAGAAAACTGGGGATAGGATGGAAAATATGAGAGAACTAAGTTCCAAGGACTAAAAAAACAAGGCCAACATAGTTCTTCCTTGAATCAGAGACAAAACAAAGCTGCCCAAAAAAGTGTTTGCCACTGTCATCACCCCGAGGAGCGCAAATTCAGTTGATGGTGCCAACCATTTGACGAAGCAGAGAGAAGATTCATGGTGCCAATGGTTGTAGCACAGTTTGTTGACGTGAGCCATCATTGTAACAAAGCAGATTGATGGTGCCAATTGCTGTAGAAGTCCATTGAGAGTGCAACTACTGTAGTAGAGCAGTTTGAGAGCACCCATTGAAGCTCCTATATATAGCAGAGTCAACATTTTCCTATTGAAAAAGTTTGTATAGTCAAAGCCACAGCAAGATCAGATATCCACGATCCTAAATGAGAACCAGAGCCAAAGCTAAGACAGATCCACGTTTAGCAGAACAAGACAGCCATAGCAAAGGATTTGACCACAGAACCAGATCATGAGAGATAGCAAGATTCTTGCTTCCACTGTGGAAATGTAGAAATTGTACAAGGGCTTTGCTTCAACCACAGAACTAGATCATGAGAGATAATAAGATTCTTGCTTCCACTGTGGAAATGTAGAAATTGTACAAGGGCTTTGCTTCCAGCAGATTTCATTGTGACAGTAATTGCTATGGTGTTGTAAGCGCTCATTAGTAGAATCTTAAAGCCATTCTGGAATTCTTTTAACCTGGAGAGGGTTTTCTCTAGTTATAAATCCTCATGTTCAAATTCCATTGTGGATTGGTTGTGTTTGATATTATTTTTTTACTATCCGCAGTTGAATTTTAGCACATAAAATTATCAATCTAAAGCGAGCAATTTTGCGATGTTTCTTTTGCTTCCTATTGTGAAGTATTTTGCTCAGAACTCTACTCGTTGTAACAAAGGTCTTGGGCATAGAACAGGGGACTTGGGTTTTTTGGAATCAAACTTCAGGTTTAGATGCTCATCTGAAGAATGGCACAGTGAGCCTTAGCATGGAGTTGGGAGCACCAATTTGAAGTGCAGGTAGGGCATTGTACAATAGACCAGTTAGATTTATGTACCCTAATACAAAAGTTTCTTCTTCTTTCAAAACGTGTTTCTCGTTTTCTGTAACCAATGTGGGTCCTGTTCTTGTTTCACTTGGGGATGGATCAGCATTTGTTATTGCTCCATATGATCACACTCTGGGTAGCCTTAAAGGCTATTTGGGGGTGATGAGTCCAATAGGTCTCAATGAACTTTTGCCCTCATCGGGGAATACTATTGCAGTGGAATTTGATACTATTTTGGATGTTGAATTCCACGATCCTAATGGAAACTAGTACCTTCAGCTCTAGTACCTGTTCACAAAAGAGGGTGCCATAGTCATTCATGCGTGCAGAGAGGGTGAATTGCAGGCATTGCAACAAGAGGTGTTGTTGTTGTTGCATTGGCCACTAGATTGTTTGTCTGGTTCTATTACAAGTGCAGAGTATTGAAAAGGACAGACAAATTTAGTTCAGATATTGTGAAATTGCCTCAGAAATTCACCTACAAAGAGCTGAGCAATGCTATGAAAGACTTTTTTTGAATGTGATTGATAATCGATAATTGCAAGCAAGGGTAATCCCCTTTTGAAACCCAAATTTCTGAGCATTTTCGAAAACCTGATGACAGAGTCATTGTAATGAACAAGTGCCTAGGTCCATATTACGTACAAATCTACCAAGCACCAAGATCTATAAAAAAAATCCACAGTATCTGCGAACTAAGAAGAAGAGGCAGAAAATGTATTCTGCTTGCCTGTTCGAATAGTGGTTGGGGTTTACCACAGCAAAAATTTGACAGAGCCCATGTAGCATTTCTTATCATTGAAATTCTGGCGGTATCATTCAACTAGGCAAGCAACTTCCTCAGAGCTCCATGACTGAGGGAAAGATCCCTAAATGTTGCAGAGTCTCCAGCAATATTTCCCAAAGCCCAAACAGCCTTACACGAACACCAGTTGAACTCAAAGTTGGGTACTAGTTTTTTAAATCAAATTCCAAAATTACAGACATATAAAAATAGTTGGGAAGAATAATTTTATGCCTCTAAAATAAACGTGCTACCTATTCTCGAATATTATCATTCCTAGAGGTAAGAAGTTCCACAAATATAGGCAGTGCCCCGTAATCAATCACAACCTTTGTATTCTCAGAGGTTCCTGAGACTATATTAGTCAAAGCCAAAGTTTCTTCAAACTACATTATCAATCACAAGGTATCACCATCAAAGCTATAATTTTAAGATAACAATTTATCTACCATTGAAACTATAATTTTAAAATAGATACACCTAGTGAGAGTAGAGGTTAGGAAATTATAATAAGAACTGTTACAATATATCACTCACAGTGCAGTTGATTATTCATTGTCTGATGTAACTATAATTTTAAAGAAGACACACTTAGTGATATAGACACCACCAAGTGATAGCAGAGGTTATGAAATTATAATGAGAATTATTTCAAGATATCGTATTACTCATAGTACAGTTAATTTTTTATTGTTTGGTGTGATAATTGTTTATTATTTATAAACAAAATCAAACATATTATGAGGGACGGTGATGAAATTGACAACAGTCTCATAACAAACCATAACGGGCGCATCCCCTGGCAAGATAGACTTTGAATAATAAAGAAAGCAAAACAAAGTGATTACTTACAGGATCATAGGCTTCCTAAAGAACAAGATCCAGAGCAGCATTTGTAACCCCTAAAGCAACACCTCTCTCTGCAAGACGAATCGCTACATCTTTCATATGTAGTCTAGCAAATTTTCTGAGCTCATCATGAGAAAGAGGATCAAATACAACTATCTCATCAAGTCTATTCAATAGCTTTGGCCTGAAATGTCTTCTAACCTGCAAAAATATTCAAAGGCATGTCAAAGCACTGTAGCCAACTTCGTGATAAAATTATATGAAAAATATGCATACACAGAGTCCAGGAGAATGAAACGGCAAGTGTATTGGACGTAGTTGCCGAAATGCAGCAACTAAAACGGCAGGTGTATTGGCAGTTGCGGAAATGCAGCTACTAAAACGGCAGGTATGTCGACGGTTGCAAGTGTGTGGATTGTTGATGGTATTTTCAAACCGATTCCAGGAAATATACCAGAAACCAGTGGTATGTCAAACCTATAAGGTAACCCGAGATACTGTGACCGCTAGATTAAACAAGTAACAGGTGTCGTGCCTAGATAAGAAGTGTTGACGAAAAAAAATTGATCTCTTTCATAATAGAAGGCTTATCAGCCTAAATATCTAGGACATGTGGCACTCCATGATAAAGACACATGGTGTGTGGATTTGAGTTTTTCAAGTGGTCAAGTGGGCCGAAAATAGGTGAAATGTGGCACCACTCGAATATTGACATGTGCCAATTGGTACAAGTGATAGACAATTGGCATGCTCAAACAACGAGGTGATGCAGGAATGAGATGAGGGAGAAAATATTAGAAAGACCCCAAATCTGGAGAACTAAAGCTCATCACCAACCTGAGATTGACAACTTTACATGATGTAACCTATGAAATCGTAAATGGATAAATCATAGTAACAATAAAGTAACCTATGTAACAATAAATTTGTTGGGAAAAATACTGAGAGGGGGGGTGAATCAGTATTTAGAGCTTATAATATAAATTCAACTTTTTCTTTGAACAGATTTCCATACGCGGTTTTTATGAACGGAACTAGTGTATGCACGCGGAAATGCAGAAGGAAACTAGCATATACTGATTTAACTTTCCAGATTTAGAGAAAATTCTCAGAAGCAATCTTATAAATAGATTTATCAGTTATGTATTAGGTTATGAGCAGTAATCAATAGAATAAAGCATCACACACATGAACACCAATATTTAAGGTGGAAACCCAATTCGGGAGAAAACCACCACTGTTGTCGTCTCTATTTTCAATCTTTATTATATAGAAAACCTTTTACAACATAGTACTGATGCAGACTCATACCAGTACGCAGGCTTCTACCTGCAGAAGGCTGCAACCTTCTCTCGTTTTCCAGCTACAACTGGAAGGGAGCTCCAACCCCCCGATCTCGCTTACTAGCCTCTCCCGGAAGGGAGCTTCGACCCCCGAAATCAATCACTCAAAGATCTACTCACGTGTTTTCTTCATACAATGTTATTTCAACCCCCAGATCTACTACTGACCACGTTTCATCAATTTTCATACTGGATCCAACAGCTTCAACACAACCGTTCACTTAACATCAACAAACATACTTTGCCCAATACTTCAAACAGAACAGTGAGACCACTGTAACCAGAATATCAAAAATAAACCAGACTTTAGAATAGATATGCAGATACAAAATCAACCATGAACATTCATTAATTCAAATAGCATACGCTACTTTTCTTCACTCAAGCCGTGTACATACGCGCTTTCCTGCATACCAACCCGCGTATACTTCTGTGTATTTTATTCTTCAGAAACCCTAACTTCCATACGCGCTTTTCATGAAGAGAACCCACGTATATACGCGTTTTTTCTTAAACCAACTAGCGTATAGATCTGTAAAAAATAATTTTTTTAGAAAAGACCAGATCTATAAAACTTACCCAGATTTATTCATTTTCTTCAGCAGACTTGTGCCAGTTCTTCATGATTTCGTCAGTCGATCAAACCAGAGATTCATCATCGTCAGATCTAGAGATCTTGAACCATCATTATATCCATGGGTGCATCATAGATTTATATCTATCAATTAAGAACAGAGTTCATCCATGCAGATATTCCTAGAGAAATTTATTCATCAACAACCCTTACACATGCACACATTGCACTATGATCTTCTTCTCCTTAAATAGATTTAGCTTTTACCAATACCATGAGTCAAAACCACACAACTTCCGATGGTATTCTTGGACGGAATCAAATAAACCATACAACGCTCAATACTGTGTGCCAAAACCATGGTAATGCCCCTTGGTATTATAATTTTGGAGCGCAAAAGGGCATACGCGACTTGGGACGTACTTATCCGCGTGCATACGTGACTTGGCCTTTACAAAAGCGCGTATACATTGTGGCACATACTGGAATCCTTTTTCTCTGTCACATCTGAACTGCACTGTAGATACATCATTCTTACATCTTTAACACATAGGTTGCTATCCAAAGACAACTCATCAAGTCAGTTTCCATCAAGGACAACTTCATCAAGTAGGTTTCCATCAAGGACAACACATTGCATCATATTGCCAACAATCTCCCCCTTTGGACTTGATGGCAACCATGACCAGAAATACATTCAGCAACAACATTCTCCCCCTTTGATATCAAGGGCAAAGGGTAGATCAAGATCCTTTGTACCGACAATACCATGCTCCCCCTGAGATCATGCTGCATCTTCAAACATAATATTCAATGAAGTACATGACTTTCTAACTCAACCTAGTTTGACCTTTCCTATAACCAAGGACTCATACTTACATCAATGATCCAACCAAGTGGATTTACAAAATGGAATAAGTCTTTGCATGACTGAATATTACAATTTTTACATCATGGGTCTCAACATGACCTTTTTTTTATTAAATTACAGAAATGACTTATACAATCAAGATGATTCAAAGATTCTCAAGCATGAGATCAAACTACAACAAATAATTAGAATGCCAACAATGCATCCTTTCCACATGACCAGTGCTCCCCCTTAGCCTGTGCATCCTGAACACTTTCAATAGCAAATCATCAAGGCATCTTCATCAGAAGCATTAGAGAATGAAAAAGAAATATGAGAGCTGGAACATCACCAGAGAGATCCAACAGCACTGCAGTTGTGCTGAAGAATGCTGACCCAGAAAAATTTTGTCAGCAAACACTCATACGCAGTTTTCTATGTATAAACTCGCGTATATACGCAACTGTCCTTCAGGAAATCTGCGTATCCATTTTAATCTTCTGAATTCAAGTAGATCTAATATTCTGCATGGCAGAGACTACTCCCAGCTTCTGTTTAAGATATTCGAACGCTTCCCTGGGTAAAGGTTTGGTAAATATATCAGCAAATTGTTCTTTGGAGGGAACATACTCCAACTTCACCTTTTGTTCAAGCACTTATTCACGTAAGAAGTGATACTTAATGGGAATTTGCTTGGTCTTGGAATTCATAACAGGATTCTTTGAGATACTGATGGCACTTTTATTATCACACATAATGGAGATAGGAGGTGAACATTTTATTTGAATGTCTTGTAAGGTTTGCATCATCCAAATAAGTTGAGTGCAACATGATGCAGCAGCCACATATTCTACTTCTGTTGTAGATAAGGCAATAGAGCTTTTCTTCTTTCTGAACCAAGATACTAACCGGGGCCCCATATAGAATGCACCACCACTAGTGCTTTTCCGATCATCAACATTTCCAGCCCAATCTGCAACAGTGTAAGCATGAAGAGTGAGATCAACATTCTTTGGATGCCATAGTCCAAAGTCTTGAGTTCCTTGCAGATATTTGAATATTCTTTTAACAACCTGAAGGTGAGACTCTTTTGGATTAGCTTGGAATCGTCCAACAATCCCAACTGCATGCATAATGTATGGTCTAGTCCCAGTGAGATAAAGTAGACTTCCTATCATAGATCTGTATTCTGGTTGATTCACCGTGGGAGAATCATCATGAGAACTGAGATTACATCCGGTTATCATTGGTGTACTTACAGGTTTGCACTCTTCCATGCCATACTTCTTCAGAATTTTCTTAAGATATTTTTCTTGTGATAAGAATATGCCATCTGTTGCTTGTTGTACTTGCAAGCCAAGAAATAATGTTAGTTCCCCAAGTAAAGACATTTCAAATTCTTGCTGCATATCAGAAGCAAATTTCTGACTCATAGATTCTTCATTACTTCCAAAAATGATATCATCAACATATACAACTACAATCAATAGTTTGTCATTTTCAGTTTTTGTGTATAAGTTGCTATCAGCAGACCCTTTTGAAAATCCTTGCTGATGAAGATATTTGTCAAGACGATAGTACCATGCCCTTGGAGCTTGTTTGAGACCATATAGAGCCTTTTTAAGTCTACAAACAAGTTTTTCATCATTTCCCAAAATGAATCCTTTTGGTTGTTCTATATAAACTTCTTCTTCTAGATCACCATTGAGAAAAGCAGATTTAACATCCATTTGATAAACTTTGATTTGTTGGAAGCTTGAAAAAGCAAGAAACATTCTTATGGCTTCAAGTCTAGCCACAGGAGCAAAAGTTTCTTCAAAGTCTATACCTTCTTGTTGAGCATACCCCTTGCAAACAAGTCTAGCTTTATTTCTTATAACCTCCCCATTCTCATTTAACTTATTTTTGAATATCCATTTAGTTCCAATGAAATTTTTGTCATGAGGTCTTGGTACTAATTCCCAAGTGTGATTCTTTTCAATTTGATCAAGCTCTTCATTCATGGCTTGAATCCAACATTCATCTTTGCTAGCTTGATTGACATTGTGTGGTTCAATAGTGGATAGAAATTCTAGATAGCTAGAAGATCCCACAAGATTCCTTCTTGTTTGTACACCTGATCCCTTTTCTCCCAAAATTTGAGATTCTGGATGATTCTTTTGAACATATCTGGATGGAGCTTTTTCAGATAAATCATCTTCGGGTTCTTCATTGGGTTCACTGTCTATATCATTTCTATTTGATGTAGAAGGATATATGTCATCATCGTCTTCATCTGTTGTTTGTTTTTATTCTTTTGGAGCTGCAGGAGACTAATCAATAACAACATCAATACATTCAACAATCTTCCGAAGTCTTTTATTGTAACATTTATATGCTCTAATCCTAGAGGAGTAACCAAGAAGTATTCCTTCATTTTCTCTGGGTTCAAACTTGCCAAGTTTTTCATCATTATTTTTGATAAAACATTTGCTTCCAAAAACTCTAAAATGCTTCACAGTGGGAGGATTACCATACCAGAGTTCATATGGAGTTTTATCACTATTTACACGAACATGTGCCTTGTTAATAATATTAATACCGCTGTATGTGCTGCTTCTCCCCAGAATGTGTCAGGTGTTCCGGAATTATCAAGCATAGCTCTAGCCATTTGTTGAACTGTTCTATTCATTCTTTCTGCTACGCCATTTTGTTATGGAGTGCCAGCTACAAAAAACTGTCTTTTATGCCATGTTGTTCACAAAATTCAAGGAATTCATTTGATGTATATTCTCCTCCTCGATCAAATCTAAGACACTTGATTTTTAGATCTAATTCATTTTCAACCAGTGCTTTGAAGATCTGAAATTTCTCAAATGCTTCATCTTTGTGTTTAATCAACCCAATCCAACACATTCTAGAGAAATCATCAATAAATAAGATATAATATTGTTCACCACGTTGTGACTTTTTCCTCACAGGCCCACATATGTCAGTATGAATGAGTTCAAGAGGCTTACTTGATGATCCTTCCTTGGCATTAAATTGCACTCTGGTTTGCTTACCGAATTGGCAAGATTTGCATATGATACTTTCAGGTAGAGTAATATTGGGAAGATCACGAACAGCTTTAAGTCTGCTTGATTTGTTGATTTGAGAGAAGCTTAGATGCCCCAAACTTCTATGCCATAGCTAGTTTTCTGAAGATTTACTCAAGTAACATTGATCTTTGTAGTTCTTCAATACATACAGGTTGCTTGGAGTTCTGTTTCCTTTTATGATTGTTTTACCTGTATCAAGATCACGTACCACACATTCTTTTGAACTAAAGACAACTTCAGTTCCTTGATCACACATTTGACTTACACTTAACAGGTTATGCTTTAATCCATCCACATACATGACATTATTAACTTTCACCTTTTCTTTTAGAAAAACAACCCCTTTTCCCTTAACGACAACAGGAGTATCATTTCCAAATGTAACATTCTTTTCTTTTTCTAAAGCACTATATGCAAGAAGTTTGTTTTTGTCACCTGTCATGTGTTTTAAGCATCCACTATCAATATACCATTGATTTTCTTCACCTTCTGCAAATAAAGCTATGCCACAATTTTCAACCTATAATTCCTTCTTTTTCCAAACTTTGGTGTTTGGAGGAAAATGCTCTTTTGGCTGGACTTTGCTCCTGCATTCAGATTCTTCATGGCCAAAGTTATTGCAATAAGCACATTCAACTTCATTTTGAAGAGGAGAAAAGTTGTTATAGGTATTCTTCTTTGTTCCAATATCCATCCTTTTCTTTCTTGCTTCTCTTTTCATGTTGGTTTTATATGCAACACATTGAACAACTTTATGACCAAAA
The DNA here is from genome assembly GCA_034641835.2 of Pinus albicaulis. Lineage (NCBI taxonomy): Eukaryota > Viridiplantae > Streptophyta > Pinopsida > Pinales > Pinaceae > Pinus > Pinus albicaulis. The sequence continues at coordinate 137,782,780 of CM076570.1, read as the reverse complement.
TTGTGACATGAGAAACATTGTCCATTGAAGAAGAAATTTCTGCTATCATGAAATATTCTACTTGAATTTACCTGTTGGTTGATGTTTCTTTAAAAGGTATTCTTGTTAGTGTTCTTTGAATTGAGCTGGTCATGCTTTACCTGTGAAGATTCTTTATTCCCTTGCTAAGTGGCAGAATGTTGGATACTGGCTATAGCTGCTTTTAGATAATTTGGTGCTGAAGTCTGAGAAGATTCTCCGATATATCCAAGACCTGTCTTTATAAAATGAGAACGTTGTACCTTGATAATCTCATCTAAGGTTTCAGATCCTTTAGCAAATCTAAGATTCAAAGTCTTCACTTTCTCAATTTCTTTTCTTAGACTTACTATTTCACATTCTAATTTCTCATTGTGTTTCTCCTTTTCTTCAAGCTGATTTTTCAGAGTTTCTATGGATATTTTACTTTCTTCTGAGCATATTTTACTTTCTTCTAAGCATATTTTGAGTTGATTGAATTCATCAAGAAAATAATTCTCCTCTAAAGCATCCATAAAAGTATCTTTTTCTTCTCTAGATTCTTTTTCAAATGCCATGAGAAGTCTAAGATCTTGTTCACATTCTTCCTCACTGTCAGATAACCCATCATTGTCTTCATGAGTATAGTAACTTTTTTTAGTGCTAAACCGATTCTTATTCCTTCTTGCTATTTCCTTCCCTTTTCCATGTGTTTCTTTGTAAGGACACTTAACAGCATAATGACCAACTCTTCCACAAGAAAAACATTTGAAAGGAAGCTTACCTCTGAACCTTCCTGTGCCAAGTTGGAGTTTCTTTACAAAATTTACCTCATATTCTTCTAAGATATACCCTGATCCTTCTGTCTCTTGTACTTCTTTCCCTTTTTTAGAAGCTCTAAAGACGGCTTCTTTGACTTCAGATGGTCCTCCTCTTCTCATTTCACATGCAGTTAGTATGCCATGAAGTTGCACCACAGTAAGATTTTGAAGATCCTGCATTTCTTCAAGAGCAGAAACTTTTGACTCAAATTTTGCCGTTAGTGATCTTAAAACTTTCTCAACCAAAGTAGATTCGGTTATTGTTTCTCCCAGATTTCTCATACGATTTATAATATCATCAAGACGTAAAAATAAATTGGCAATGCTCTCCTCATTATGCATTTTTAGATTCTCATATTGAATTCTGAGAGTTTGGAGTTTAGCACTTTTTACCTTTGCATCACCTTCATAACTTAGAATGATTTTGTCCCATATTGCCTTTGCTGTATCCAGCTGCATGAATTTGACAAATTCTGATTCAGTTAGACTTCCCAATAAAGCATTGACCGCCTTTGCATTTGTTTCATAATTCTTTCTTTCCGTTGGATCTGTTGGTGTTGCAGCTAGATATTGATATCCTCCTTCAACCATAGCCCATACATCTGCTCCCAGAGACTGAAGATAGTATTTCATCCTTGTTTTCCAGAAGATTAAATTGTTTCCGTTGAAGAGCGGAGGCCTGATAGATGTTGTTCCTTCTTGATTTCTCATCTTGATTGATCTTCCTTCTAGCGGCTAAGCTTTTTCAGAAGGACCTCCTCTGATACCAATTGCTGGGAAAAATACTGAGAGGGGGGGTGAATCAGTATTTAGAGCTTATAATATAAATTCAACTTTTTCTTTGAGTAGATTTCCATACGCAGTTTTTATGAACGAAACTAGCGTATGCACGTGGAAATGCAGAAGGAAACTAGCGTATACTGATTTAACTTTCCAGATTTAGAGAAAATTCTCAAAAGCAATCTTATAAACAGATTTATTAGGTATGCATCATGTTATGAGCAGTAATCAACAGAATAAATCATCACACACATGAACACCAATATTTAAGGTGGAAACCCAATTCGGGAGAAAACCACCACTGCTGTCGTCTCTGTTTTCAATATTTATTATATAGAAAACCTTTTACAACATAGTACTAATGCAGAATCATACCAGTACGCAGGCTTCTACCTGCAGAAGGCTACAACCTTCTCTCATTTTCCAGCTACAACTGGAAGGGAGCTCCAACCCCCTGATCTCATTTACCAGCCTCTCCTAGAAGGGAGCTTCGACCCCCTAAAATCAATCACCAGCATCTATTGAGAGAAAGCTTCTTCTTTCATACTGACGGCTTCAACCCCCAGATCTACTGCTGACCACGTTTCATCAATTTTCATACTAGATCCAACAGCTTCAACATAACCCTTCACTTAACATCAACAAACATACTTTTCCCAATACTTCAAACAGAACAGTGAGACAACTATAACCATAATATCAGAAATAAACCAGACTTCAGAATACATATGCAGATACAAACTCAACCCTGAACATTCATTAATTCAAATATCATACGCTACTTTTCTTCACTCAAGCCGCGTACATACGCACTTTCCTGCATACCAATCCGCGTATACTTATGTGTATTTTATTCTTCAGAAACCCTAACTGACATACGCACTTTTCATGAAGAGAACCCGCGTATATACACGCTTTTTCTGAAACCAACTAGCGTATAGATCTGTAAAAAATAAATTTTGTAGAACAAACCAGATCTATAAAACTTACCCATATTTATTCATTTTCTTCAGCAGACTTGTGCTAGTTCTTCATGATTTCGTCAGTCGATCAAACCAGAGATTCATCATCGTCAGATCTAGAGATCTTGAACCATCATTATATCCATGGGTGCATCATAGATTCAGATCTATCAATTAAGAACAGAGTTCATCCATGCAGATATTCCTTAGAGATATTTATTCATCAACAACCCTTACACATGCACACATTGCATTATGATCTTCTTCTCCTTAAATAGATTTAGCTTTTACCAATACCATGAGTCAAAACCACACAATTTCTGATGGTATTCTTGGACGAAATCAAATAAACCATACAACGCTCAATACTGTGTGCCAAAACCATGGTAATTCTCCTTGGTATTATAATTTTGGAGTGCAAAAGGGCATACGCAACTTGGGACGTACTTATCCGCATGCATACACGACTTGGCCTTTACAAAAGTGCGTATACATTGTGGCACATACTGGAATCCTTTTTCTTTGTCACATCTGAACTGCACTGTAGATACATCATTCTTACATCTTTAAAACATAGGTTGCTATCCAAAGACAACTCATCAAGTCAGTTTCCATCAAGGACAACTTCATCAAGTAGGTTGCCATCAAGGACAACACATTGCATCATATTGCCAACAATCTCCCCCATTGCCAAAAAAATTCGGATTCATCCTGGGAGTGGTAATGGGATAAATCATAGTGAATAACAGGAAACATGCAGAGTTGCTTACAATCAAATAGTTGAAAAAACACATACAAAAAACCTAGATAATAATCATGAACAAGCTTAATATTGAATTATGAACTGTAAAGGAACTTACAAAATGTGACATTACGAACCTGGTCAAGCGCACAAGCAAAAATATCCTGGACATGACCCTGGCTGACAAGTTGTATTGCTCATGATGCAAGAGGATTTGTACCTGCACTGCCAAGTCAATCAAAATCCATCATTATCTATACAATAAATACAAGTAATTGATGTAGTATTTTTTACTCTAAGATGCATTCTTATGATAATGTTAGAACACATGTTGAAAATTTCAAAACATACCTGAATAAGCTCCTCTTCGTTTCAAGAACAATTTATTGGAGTCGCATGAACTTGGAACAAGCCTCCCACGATCTGAAAGAGTAGCAACTAAGTCAACAGTGACTTTTTTGTTGCTACGTTGGATCGGGGGAGGTTTGCTCCAAGATTAAATCGCTCCAACAAATTATTCTCTACTAAACAGGGCCAACCACGTGAAGGTGGAAGCTCTTATGGCCCCTCCCCCTCACATCACTCTCAATTCCCCAATACCCAATCTATATTTAATTTTTTACTTTCATGAGCATAAAAAAAAATATTCAATAACTAATAAAAAAACAATTCAACAAAAAGTACGCAAGGAAACATTGAAATTAATGCTTGACATAAAAATAGTATGATAAATAATTTTTTTATATAACGCAAAAAACGTTCCAAGTATGGTAACGTTTGTCTTATAATAATACAATATTTTACATTATCAAATTTTCTTTTTCTTCTTCATATTTCTAAAGCTCCTGATTACATCATTAATATCATCACGCTCTTCTCATGTTCTATGCCTTTCGACCTACACTGCTGACCTAGTTGCATAGTCACGATGTCTGGTCTCATCCAGTGACGGGGCATCGCCTAAAAAAACAGATAATATTAAATTTTAATTGTCAGTTTTTAAATATCATTGAACTAGTTCGGTAATATTAATAAAAAAAATTGCAATGAGATTATTTACCTGGTGCACCAGTTGTCGCCATTGGGACTGTTGCCCTGTCTTCCTCTCTGTGGTAAGATCCTCAACGGAAACATTCTCTGTCATTTAAACAAAAAACGTTATAAGGACAACCATCAAGGTATAATTATAAAAAATTATAAGTGGAAATAAATTACCGTCACAGCCCTCACTAATAGTAGCATTGTCGGCCTGGTCCCCACTACAATGATCAGGTTGCACGTGAGAAACATCTACATCTGGCTCTAAAACTGGGTTATTTGCCTCGTCGGTAGTGCTGCTCCCCTGATTTAAACAAAATTTTTAGACATTAAATTTATGGACTAAAACAAACATATTGAAAGGTTAATGTTTTACCTTATTAGGCATTCTGGATCTTGGGACCTGCCCCAAGCTTCTGCGACGTTCAACTACGGCTTGATAGCCGAAATGGAAAGCGATGTTTTTATCTTCCTCTATAGTTTCTGTTCCGAATTCATCACCCTACATTACATATGATTGTGTATTTTTAATCATATTTGATAGGATTACAAAAATGTTGGAAGGTGATACAATTAATTATAAGATGTTTAGCTACTTAATTACAATTCTTGCGGCCAATTTCAAGTAGCCGCCCTGGCCTAGCTTGTGATGGCCCTTTTTTTCAATCCTAGCTTTGGTTGCCTTTGAGGTGTCATGCAACCTAGCATCAAAAGATTAAAGTCAGATATGACGTAGCACACTTTTATTTTAGACATAGAGAAAATTAAAGCTATTGAATTAAAGTTGTAATTTACCTTGCGGGTCCAGTTGGCATTTTTCCTTCTTTCTTTGCCCTTTTCTCTTTTCCGTCATAGATGAGTGCTCTCCACTCACTCTCTAGAACTGTGAGAGGATGCTTGTATCTAGGGTTAAATTGAAATTGCGTCCTATAGGTGTCCCTGGTATATTTCAAATATTTTCCGGCTACCCGAGCCATTGCTGTTCTGTCAAATGTGCCGACCCCAAAAAGGGCTTCTAGATAATCTAGAAGTTCTTTTTTTCAGGTTGGAATTCTGGGAATTCCACCTTGTGCGTATGGTTGGGCCAAAAATTACCAATGCATGGCTCTCCAAAAACCTGTAGAACTCATTGTTTCCTACACAGAAAAAAAAAAGATATTATCATTAATTTAAAAATAAAAATCATGATAAATATGTTTTATATAGAGTACATGAAATAGTTAAAATATTAAAATTTACCTGGGAGTTGTACGTGCTTTATAGGGACACCTTCATCATTCACCAACAACATGCCATTAATGGTCCCTGTGGAGCTGACATGTGTAGCTCCAGGAAATGCAATAATGTAGTTGGCCATATCAGCCTCATCACTGCCAACACGTTCAGCGGTTAGCTGGATGTCTGCTTGGGCAGGGTGTGTTTCTTGGCTGGTACTGTTGAAGATTGCAACAAGAAACAGTGAAGGAGGCATCCTGAAACATCTTTCTTGATCCTAGTTGGAAAGTGATCACCTAAACTAGGTGGGGGCCACACAGGTGATTTTTGTCGCAAAGTCTATTTTTAGACAGTCTATTTTTAGACATATGGAGCATATTATATAAGTTGCGGGATGCTATTTGTGGATGGTTGGTCAAGTTGGTAAAAATAGATGGACCTCTATTTTTAGACATACTGGGCGGAGTCTATTTTTAGACTGCCAGTCTAAAAATAGATCAGTCGAATATTATTAGCTCTTAATAATATTTGGACTATAAACATTATTTTATCCCTCTGAGCACTTCAGCTCGAGCTACGATGTGGCACATGCAAATTGGAGAAGGAAATACGCTTTTCCTAAGGGTTAGTTGAGCTATTGCATGGTTGACTTTAGTTAGAACTCATGTGGCAGAGTTTGGTGGAGTTGATGAGACAGTTGATGGAGTTGTGTTCGGTTTAACTTAGTCGAACTAGTTGTATTTAGTCTAACTAAAAAATACACTAGTGATGAGTGGTGTGAATTAATTATTAATTAATTCACTAATTATTAACTCATAAATCAACTAAAGAACACATCAGTTAACTGCAATGCATGGACAGTTCAGTGGAGACCAGTGTTAGAGGTGGGTGGAAGGGTGAGTCTACTATCAGTTGTGACTATGGCTGTGCATGATATTTGCACACACATTGATTGAGATTGCCAATGAGGATTGCACAGTACAAGCCAAGGGGATTTGAACTTGGATCTATTCATTCTTCATATTGGATTGCGCAGTAGAGGCAGGCAAACAGGTGGAGCAGATTGGAGCATGGGATGTGCATGATCTAAGCTTGTTTTGTGTGTACCATGTGAGATAGTGCTGAGAGCTTGTGAGGATCTTTGTGCTATGTATTGTTACATGTTTTTTATCATTATAATATACAGATAGTTGGGGGTTTTCAGCTGTAAGATTTCCCCATTACATACTGTGTTATATGTGTGCTTGATTATGTTTTAATGTGCGCATGCGACTGCTTCTAATTCCGCAAATTGATGATCAATGGTAGAAGAGATTATGTATTATGCATGAAGCTCAAATAGTGTGTAATCAGGATAATCTCAGTGAATAAGTGATCTATTATTCAAATTTCTACATGGTATCAGAGCGAAAGTTGATCATCGGATCTATTACAGTGATTACATTTTATTTCGGTAGACAGAGTCTGTAAGAGGGCCAGGTAGCCTCTGGATTCATCCTTTCTTTGAAAGGTGAAAAATATAGTAAATGCCCCTACAGTTGATCTCTGTGCTAGAAATATTTTTTTCTCACAGATCAGAAGCGGTTGAGTTTTGAGCTGGTGGAATTCGAATTTGCAGCAGTGTTTTCTTGGTGTCGAAGTCGAGATGTCTTTCAACGAATTGTGATTGGAGTATGCCCTTGAAGGCAGCTCGAATTATATTGCATGGAAAGACAGGATGGAGGTGGTGTTAGATGAAAATGGGTTGAAGGAGTTCATAGATGCTGAAGTCCCAAAGCCTACTGATGCTGCTCAAGTTGAGGCTTGGCAAAAGAAGACAGCAAAGTGTCGAAGGATTCTGTTGGAGGGTGTGAAGGATCACATAGTATCCAGCCTGCATGGAAAATATTCTCCATACTTGATGTGGAAATCGTTGACAGATTTATTCCAAAGTAAGAGTGACCAAAGGAAGTTGGCGCTCAAGGATAAACTCAGGAAAATAAAGATGGAGAAGAATGACACTATTCCGGTATACTTGACAAAGTTTGTCCACTGCAGGGATGAGCTTGGGAGTGTAGGAGTTAGTGTGGATGATGAGGAATTGGTGAGCTTGGCTCTCCTTGGGATTCCGAAGAGTTGGCACTCCTATCAGGACTCTGTCAATGGTCGGGAAAAATTGCCAGGATGGGAGCGACTTTGGTCGGATCTTGTGCAAGAGGAGATAAGGTGGAGTACCAGGGATGGATCTTCATCAAAGGCATCTGATGAAGAGGATTGCGCTTTGGCTGCCAAAGCAAGGAAGGGAAAGGGCAAGAAGAATGCTTCTCAATCCGGTGCGGATGGTAAAGAGCATGACATGTCCAAAGTGAAGTGTTTTCACTGTCACGAGCATGGGCATTACGCCACAAATTGTCCACAGAAGAAGAAGAACAAGCAGGCTGCTGGAGCTGCAGCTGGTGAGGCTCTTGCCTCGCAATTTGAGCTAGACTTCTCATTGATCGCATGTATGGTATCTAGTGCATTGGGATCGGGGTGGTATTTTGATAGTGGCACTTCCTTTCACATGACAGGAGATGTGAATCTTTTCAGTGACTTGGTGGAGAAAGATCTCCAGTTGCATGTTGAGTTGGGCGACAATGGACGATACAATGCAACCAGCATTGGTACCATAACCTTTCAGAGGGAGTCAGGTAAACTCATTCTTTTACAAGATGTAGTGCATGTTCCAGGTTGAAAGAAGAATTTGATCTTAGTCGCAATGTTAGAGGATAAAGGGTATGAAGTTGTCTTCAGTGAAGGAAAAGTTTTCCTTCGGCACAAGGCAACAGTACAATTCAAGAAGGTTGGGATTTGTGCAAAGAATCTCTACAAACTTGAAGTAGATGGGATGTCTATGGAGCTTCCAACTGTTGGGAAGTGCAAGAAAGACATAAAATTGATGCTTGAGAGGGAGCAAGTTTTGCATGCAGGTAATAGTGAACCTCGGGATGTGGAGCAGCCACAAGATGAGGATCATGGAGTGGAAGAAACCACTCATGCAGAGAAATTTCGTGCCAGATGGGCAGAGGGAGTGCATGTAGCTATACCACCAGGTGAGAGGCGGGGTGACATTCATGAATAATCCCAAGAGGAGATTTATGGGCAGGATTCATGAGATAGTGTGGATCTCATGAATTGAACCTGGCTATGAGGTGCCCACAGCACAACAGTAGCATGATCAGTTGGATTGATGCAGGCAGATCAAAGTGACAGTGTCGGATACTAGAGCGCGGATCAGAGTTGACAGCAAGTGCAGAGTGCATGGGTGCAAGAGTTCAACAACGCAGTGGTTCCTGATGACATGTGCAATTGGGCCCAGCAGAAGTCGAAGACTTTGATGATAGATGCATCAGACTGATTGATTTTTTTGGAGCCTATTCAGTTTCAGAGGAGTTGCAGAGTAGATGCATGGAGTTGCATGGCGCTTGTGAAGGTTGCAGGGCAAATGCATGGAGTTGCATGTCGCATGCAAAGACAGTCCTTTCTTGTTGAGAGGGAGTGTTGAAGATTGCAACAAGAAACAGGGAAGGAGGCATCCTAAAACATCTTTCCTGATCCTAGTTGGAAAGTGATCACCTAAACTAGGTGGGGGCCACACAGGTGATTTTTTTCGCAAAGTCTATTTTTAGACTATGTCTATTTTTAGACATATGGAGCATATTCTATAAGTTGCGGGATGATATTTTTGGATGGTTGGTCAAGCTGGTAAAAATAGATGGACCTCTATTTTTAGACATACTGGGCGGAGTCTATTTTTAGACTGCCAGTCTAAAAATAGATCAGTCGAATATTATTAGCTCTTAATAATATTTGGACTAAAAACATTATCTTATCCTCTTGGAGCACTTCAGTTCGAGCTACGGATGTGGCACATGCAGCTGACAGAAGGAATTACGCTATTCCTCGGGGTTAGTTGAGCTATTCACTAATTATTAACTCATTAATTCACTAATTATTAACTCATAAATCAACTAAAGAATACATCAGTTAACTGCAGTGCATGGACAGTTCAGTGGAGACCAGTGTTAGAGGTGGGTGAAAGGGTGAGCTACTATCAGTTGTGACTATAACTGTGCATGAGATTTGCACACACATTGATTGAGATCGCAAATGAGGATTGTGCAGTACAAGCCAAGGGGATTTGAACTTGGATCTAATCATTATTCTTCATATTGGATTGCGCAGTAGAGGCAGGCAGATAGGTGGAGCAGATTGGAGCATGGGATGTGCATGATCTGAGCTTGTTTTGTGTGTAACAATTGGAGATAGTGCTGAGAGCTTGTGAGGAGTTTGTGCTATGTATTGTTACATGTTCTCTATCATTATAATATATAGATAGTTGGGGGTTTTCAGCTGTAATATTTCCCCATTACATACTGTGTTATATGTGTGCTTGATTATGTTTTAATGTGCGCATGCGACTGCTTCTAATTCCGCAAATTGATAATCAATGGTAGAAGAGATTATGTATTATGCATGAAGCTCAAATAGTGTGTAATCAGGATAATCTCGGTGAATAAGTGATCTATTATTTAAATTTCTACAGGTACCTAAAGGAGTAGAAGGTGTACGAGAGGGTTGCTGGGCAATCTCTTGCCCTTGTGTCCCACTACCACCAACACCGGGTTCAGCAAGTGTCAGAAAACGCTACATAGAAAAGAAATTTTTGTTAGTTTAGTGAATGTAAAAATTAAAAATCAAACTATCACAATTCATCTCATGCAGAACAAAAAAAATATCCTTTTGAATTTTTATTATTACCTGATATGTTTCTAGCTAGGTCATAAGTTGTTTTATCCTCTCTTATGTTTTAGGTGTTTGAGGCGCGTCTATCAAAGTATCAAATTCCGACCTTGCATTTCGTGCCTTTTTTCGCAACAAGAGCGCTGGAGATAGGGATGAAGAAATCTCTTCCTCATAGAGGGAATCATTAGGCATACCATGGCTAGGTGTCTACATATTTGAACAAAATTAATATTATTTCAATTATGTAAATAACTAAAATACCTGAAGATAGAGCAATGCTGGCACTTTACATGTTCTTCTGCTGGCCTCTTTCCACGATCATCCCGTCTCGGGGTTGTTCCTGCACTGCTCTGATCAGTCTGCCACATTGCAATAAAATTATAAATGTAAAAACTTGAAAACAATATCTAACTTGAAAACACAAAATGAAAACTAAAATAATTTCTAATAAGACACCGGAAGACAGAGTTAGATTTTCAAATATGCCTTGCATTGAATTGAGTCCTGGAAACATGTCATTGCACATTAAGGCACCCAAACAAGAGACGAGTTGACAATGAAGACCTTATTGAATATATTGTTGGAGCAACTTCTAGTAAACTTGTTATGAATACCTTGAGGACATTTTTTGAGCAACATTGTTGAAGCTGATGGTATAGCATTGTTTCCGACGATCTTGAAGGGCCTTGAAGTGAAACTTTTGGAGCAACTATTGAAAAATCCTTAGGGCATTTAAGTAAGGCACTTTCTATCTTCCATCACATTTTTCCTTTCAATATCCTTTAAATGATTTTGTTGATATTTAATGTTTGAAATCACGTTATAATTCCTTGATTATATGTGTTTGGGGACTTTCCCTTTGAAATTACCCAAAAATACCCTGGCAATTTTATCTTCAGGATGCATGTCTGACCCTATTGTTCAATATTTTGATTGATAGTAGTAAAAATAGAGAGTTAGGGGGCTCTTGACTTGGTTTGGCTGGGCCATTAGATCCCTAACATCTACTAGGGAGAATCCCCCTTGAGTTGGAGGAGAGCTAGCCCGAAGTGAAAAGAGGTTGGTGAGGTGACAATGGGGCTATTGAATTACACATGGTATCACACTTTAGCTTTAGGACTTTATCTTGAGAAGTTCGAGATTTTGCTATATCAATTCTCAAATTGTTTACAACACTATTGTTAAGAACTAATAAGAAGTGATGTTGAGGGGTTTTTGGGTATAAGAAACAATACCATTTAAAAACTAGGTTTCTCAGTCCTTGGCATTCCTTCACCTGGGCCTAGGGGCACACTAGAATAATTTCACACTAAACCATGCAAACTTAAAAGTAACTTAACAGATCCATAAAGTAATAATAATCATAATTACTAATTTCCTATTGTACGATATGATGCAAATTATTCAAACATGAAGCAATGAAGACATGCAATGTCTGAATTTCAAGATTGATGAACCAATACAAGAAGTTAGAAACTACAACTTTGATTCAATACTCTGTGTCCTAACTCCAGGAAGGAATCTAGTTTGTAGTACAGAACATGCATCGTGTATTATAAATTCTTAATTGACAACAACTAAAGGTCATCTACCTCATCAATTCCTTCACATTTTGCGTTTTTATGTTATATTCCTTATAAAAGTGTCAAATTTCTCTCAAAGTAAGCAACCACTGAATAAAATAAAAAATAGTTGAGATATGATTGAGAAATGGTCATTTATTTCTTGAAAGGATCTTCATGATTTCTTTGGTTGTTTTTCATCTCAAGAAACAAGAAATGACCTAAGAAAATATCGTGATGTAATATAAGAAACAACACAGTGCAATGGCCATTTTCAAAGCCAAATGATGTCCATTGAGGACATGGCCTTTATTTGGTTCCTATTTTATAGGAGTTTCGGGTACAAATGGAACTTTTTTGTACCATTTCCAATAGTAAAAAGGGAAAACCTTATTTCTCCATGGGAAATAATTTACCTTTCCTTTTTCAAGATAATCTAAATCACAAAAAATATGAACTATACTGCACACATTCTTGGATAATGTGAAAGTGGAAAAGGAATACCCTACACAAGTGATGCACACATGTACACGTGAACACTAATAGATTTTTTTAGTTGAAATGCAATGCTTGTTTTCATTTAAATGTAGGGTTTTTAAAGCAAGGAGAAATAATGGTTGCCAATTTAATAAGCGTTTCTTTGGGAAAAATTTAAATCTTGTATTGGGTGATGAAGATAATAGAGGGTATTGAATCTTGATTCTTGACATTGTGTTTAACTTGAATAACTCAAATGATTATAAATATCAGTGGATGAGTTCTTTTTTCAAGTATGTCACTCAAAACTCTTATGTCAAAGCATTGTATGATGGCTAGCATTTTCTTGTTTCCCTTTCTTCAGTTCAATGTAAAAAGTATATTAATATATTTGAGCACGAATGATAACTACAATTGTTTGCTCTGCATTATATCCAGCCCCAAGATTATGAAAAATTTTCTCAAGTGGAGCTATTGGTTATTGATGAAGCAGCTGCAATTCCATTGTCTATTGTAAAGGCTCTGCTCGGGCCATATTTAGTGCTTCTGTGCTCTACTATAAATGGGCAATAATTATAAATGAGCCAACCACAATCACAGATTTTGTAACCATTCGGTTTCCATGGATAGTGATCATGATATTAACCCTATATATCAGTGACCTATATCTATATGAGAATGATCTCAACATTGACCTTGATATGGTTGTATGGATGTGACCTTTGGTATGTCATCATAAAATCCCCAAATATCAGAAAATCCCCAAATCTAGAGAACTAAAGCTCATCACTTTCGATCTGGAGTACTACCCTTGTGATAAAGTTGATGACTTTCGATCTCCCATTCTCTACCACTTTGCACTTCACCTTCAATATATATCAGACCAAGGGAAATTCGTTACCGGGTGTTGAGATGGATGAGTTTGTCGAACTAAAATCCATAGCTTAAACTTCATGAAACTAGTGGAGTCAAATTCATGCAAGCACAAACACATCTTACACATCTTCTTTGAAACTCATCCGAAAGAACATTGGAAGACATCTAGAGAGAACCCTATAGCCTAACACAATCCAATGGAATTGACCAAAAAAACCCAAATAGAGTCAACCCTACTATAGGAGGAAGGGCCTGCAGTAAGAACTTACCATTTTGCAAGAGCTGAGGGCGAATGTTGTTCTGCAAGAGTTGAGGGCGAATGCTAAGGGAAAATGATGTTCTGCAAGAGCTGAGGGCGAATGCTGAGGGCGAATGTTGTTCTGCAAGAGCTGAGGGTGAATGCTATTTTGCAAGAGCTAAGGGCGAATGCTGAGGGCGAATGTTGTTCTGCAAGAGCTGAGGGTGAATGCTGAGGGCGAATGCTGTTCTGCAAGAGCTGAGGGCGAATTTTTTTCTACAAGAGCTGAGGGTGAATGTTGTTTGCAAGAGCTGAGGGTGAATGCACGTGTGATACCAGACGTTAATGTAGTTTTTAATAAAATAATTTTTATGTAGCGCGCATTTGATTTTTGCATTTAAAATAATTTTTATGTACATTTGATTTTTGCATTTCTAATACAAGTGACAAACAAAATTCTACAAGAGGTTGAAATTTTTACTAGAATAGCCATGAAAGACTAATTAAAATGGCTTAAAATGCAAGTGGATCTTCAAAATAAATGTAATTGAAGGTTCTCCCCACTAAATTTTTGCAAAAGTTCTTACATTATTTAAGTTATCTAGGATGTTTTTTTGTATTACACAATCTAAATTAAATAATGAAATATTTGGGTAGTCTTATTATTTCAAATTAGGACACAATTTTCAAATGGTGATGAAGTTTCATGTGATGATTAACTGACAATATTCTCCTTTCCTATCCTTGAAAAACTATACAAGGTTCCCTCCTGCCACATGAAACCCTAACTCATGTAGCAGCATAGGACCAGTCCTCCATTTTGCCAGTTATCTAGGATATTTTTTTGTATTACACAATCTAAATTAAATAATTAAATAGTTGGGTAGTCTTATTGTTTCAAATTAGGACACAATTTTCAAATGGTGATGAAGTTTCATGTGATGATTAACTGACAATATTCTCCTTTCCTATCCTTGAAAAACTATACAGGGTTCCCTGCTGCCACATGAAACCCTAACTCATGTAGCAGCATAGGACCAGTCCTCCATTTTTCCCGTCATAAGGCATTTTTCACGTATTTGACGACTAGAATTTGTGGATTCCCATTTTCTGTGACGTGCTAGGAAGGATAGAAGACTTAATTTTGACGTTTGAATTTTTTTCAAAAACGTTCTTACGCCCTTTAATTTCCACTTACCAATAATTTTGCAACACTAGTCCTCTTCGTAATTGCAAGGCTGTACTCAAAAAGTAAGGAAATTTACTTTTTTGGCTCACTCAAAATTAAAAATTTAATAAAGGAATTACCACTTATCATTATTGATATTTTAAAATTAGAATCAATTTAGTTTTCCCCTTCCTATTACAAAAATTTCACAAATCCTTTCTTTTACATAAAACACCAAAGAAAGAATAAATCTCGTTGCCCTGCAAACTTCCAAGGTTGTGATTAGTGAAGCAGTGAAAAAGTACGGCTATAGCACTAAAAAATTAGAATGCCAATCTTCCCCAACATGAAGTAGTGTTAATATAGCTGGTGGCTTGGCTTGATGGTCAAACAATGAATTACACAAGCACAAAATAAAAGCTTTAGGCGTCTAGTTCCTTACACTCGCACTCTCAAGGCATTCAGACTTAGGCCGAGCTCAAGATTGGCTCTGAGGAAACTAGATTGGCTCATTAACCTGCCATATTTTAATTTCATAAGGTATGTTTGAAGTTTGAACTGCTAGGGTAATTTATTATTGTGAAATCATAGTTCTAAATTATCTCTTATTCTATGAGCAATGTAATCTATTAATTGTAAGCAGATTCATTAAAAAAATTCAAACTAATTTTAGCATGAATGATGACAATTTATATATTAATTGGTTTTTAAGAGTATTTGTATTATGTAGGAGCACTGGAAAGAAAAATCAAGACTTCATTTTTTGTTTTCCTTATTTTATTGGGCTGAAGTGGAGAAAATTGAATATGAATAGTGAGTTAATTTTAAGATCAATGGACCAAGGCCATACATTAACATTGACCACAATGGGGAAGTATAAAAGCATGGATATTCATGCAAGTATATATAGTTATTAATGTAAGATCAAAGTTAACTCTTAGCTTCACTAAAGAAATAGAAGGCAAAGATCTAGCATCAACTGAAACTCACGTGAAAAAGTAGATGAAAAATGTGCAATCATCCAATGGAGAGGTAATCTATAATTATCCAGTAAGACTCATGGCTATGCCTTGAGACTAAACTAATTCTGAATATTTTTGAATAATCATCCATTGGAATTTAGTAGGAAACCCATAGTAAATCATTGTCCAATGGCCATGCAGAAATATATAAAAAATAATATTTGTTGGTTGTTTTTCAATAGGTGGACTATGATGGGACCATTGAGAAGGTGGGGGTGTTTTTTTAATCATGGAAGTGAGGTTTAGTAGATTAATAGTCAAGTTACCTTTCCCTATAAATTTTCTCGATCAAGTTATTCATTCATTAAACTTTGATTCATTCCTACTGTTTTGATACACAATCCAATCCAGTTGAGTCTTGAGTCTTCATTGAGAATGCCATTCATAGGTTGTCAAGAAAGAGGTTATCATGCACATGCACTCTTCTTTTCTTGGTATCTTTGTAACTATGTTCAGCCTGAGTTCTATATTTTTAAATTATCATAATAGTTCGTGATTATTAGGCTTTTATTTTGTCTTTTAAGAATTTTAATTTAATTATTATTAATCATTAAATTTAAAAATATATATATATACATATATATATATATATATATATATATATATATATATATATATATATATATATATATAGTTATTATAGTTATTAAAATTTCAATAGAATTATTAAACTTTCAATGGTACATCAACTTTCATACATGATAAAATAGATACTGACAAATGGTACATCATGGCCTGATTAATTTCGCTCAGCAATTTCAAATGGTATAACATTTAGTCAACAGTAATCATCAATTTCTGCACATAGAGACTAATTTCTCTGGAAGCCTCAGATTTCTTTGGCTTGTTATTCTTATAACTACATAGACATAATTAATAGAGAGATTGAGGACAAAAAAAAATCTAGCGCTTAGTCTCCACTACTCAACATGATTTTGTGAGAAATAATACATAGATTGATTTCTCTAAGTGCCTTAGCATTCTTTGGCTCATTATTTTAATCACAACAACAATAAAAAATGCACTGAGGATATGGTCTTAGTCCGATTATGGAATTTTTATAAGACAGATTATGCAATATTAATAATAAACATAAATTTATTGCAATTTAGGGAAAGCTCGTTAATATTTTTTTCTTTATATTGGAAGGTTACTTTCTTTTTGAAGTAATTTTTAGTAGATCATAGCATATATAGGAAATATTAGTTTTATAAGAATCAATTATTTCTCTTGAAACTTTAGGTATTAAAATTCCATGACACAGATATATCACACTCCAAAATCCAAAGAAAATGGAAGAGCGTTCAATTTTTTTAATCAAAGTTTTATTGGTGAAGGGTTAATTTATTACGAGAAAGTCATTAATGAAGTGCAAAATTTTAAACGTAACACTTATTGACTAGAAAAATAATGACAAAAACATCAAAAAAATTTGTGTGACGGGTAAAGAGAAATCCAAATTCTAACCCTGCCTGCCACCTGTTGGTGAGTGGAGGTTATTCACTTTTCATTTACAGCTTACCAGGTTACTCATGTTACCAATATTTTCACATGGCCCACTTTTAGGTGAATACTTATTGTACTTCTTCTTTATAAAGAACAGTTGGTAAATAATTGTATTATTTGAAATATATAACAAATCCAGCCAACAAAATTACAACAAATAGAAAATTATGCAAAAAATTCACTAGGGCACTAATGTGTGGATACCCTATCATTTCTTAGATCCTCATAACTTACCAACACCTACTATATTGGTATACACATAATATGGAATTTACCTGAAGTATTTCATATGTATCTAGAAGGAAATAAGTTGTATGACAATTGTTATGGCAGATATAAGATGTGTATTATAGTTTATATTTCAATTTTTCTTAAGTAGCATGCATGTGCGGTTCATATAGTGACTACAATTACCAACTATATTCAGTGAAGATATGAATATGATCACTCATTAGGTCCTAATTACTTAAAGAATCATTAATTAGCTTTCCAAATGAATAAAATATGTTAACAAATTAGTAAAAAATAGGAAAACAAATCATGCTTTAAAAAAATATGGCACAATGAGTCACACTCTGAGATTTATTTAATTACTCATCAAGTGTCGCTACAACATATATATGATCACCATTACCATAGAAATGGGACATGCGACCATCATTTTGGTTTCGCCAATGACATTCCACATCATGAGCATTGTTTAGGGTTGATTGTGTTGATTTTTTTTAAACAAATCATTTATACATTTTATGGAAATTATAGACACAATTTATAATCACATTACAAGATCATGATGCATGGATATTCCTTATCATTTCTTAGATACTCACAACTTACCAACACCTAATAGATTGATATACACATCATATGGAATTTACCCCTAGAATTCCACATGAATCCTAAAACAAATTAGTTGTATGGCAATTGTTATGGTGCATATATGATGTGTATTACAGTTTATCTTATAATTTTGTTGAAGTAGCATACAACAATTTACATAGTGATATGAGAACCACTCTCTAGAGTATACATCGATTTTGTACACATGGCTTTTTAGTTTCTTTTTAAGATATATCATTGGTGATGGTCACATGATTATATAATGAACCATTAAGTTGAACTATGAAATTATTCATCACAACACACACACACACATATTGATGAATTAATAATTTTTCTTATATAATTTTTTTAATCTATTTTGAAAAAAAAAATTATATATAATTATTTCTAAGAAGAACAAGAGAGAATTCCTTACCATATCTTCGTAAAACATATAATAGCAATAAAATTAATCTATTGAAATTTCATTTCCAAACATATTCATGGAGTAAAATGAACATTAAAAGGATATATTCATGGATTTACCTATAACATCACCTCATAATTAAGAATGTAAATGTACAATATTGATGATACATAGGTTAGGAGAAAATTAATCTATTGAAATTTCATTTCCAAACATATTCATAGAGTAAAATGAGGATTAAAAAGAGATATTTATGAATTTACTTATAACATCACCTCATAAAAGTGTAAATGTACAATATTGATAAATTTTATTTATATATGATAAATAATAAAAATTTATCTCACATGTATCATATAATCTTATAAACAAACACATTCTATAATATGCAATAAAAGTGAAATTACACAATCCACATGGAAATAAGACTTAGTTCAAGCAAAAGAAAATAAAAAATAAACCATAAGTGACACGGATTTTTCAAAGGCATATAAGTGGTCGTTTATTGCAATATAAGTGTCATTATACCGACGGCGGCCAAAGCGTCGCTATTGTGACGGATGCCTCCAAACGTCGCAATTGCGACACTTAGACATTGTGTCGTAATTGCGACGTTTGGAGGCATCCGTCGCAATAGCGACGCTTTGGGGCATAGTGTCGCAATTGCGACGTCTTCCTCCAAACATCGCAATTGCGACACTTTGTCTAAGTTTCGTTATTGTGACACTTTTCTCTAAACGTCAGTATAGCGACGGTTTCGGGCGGGATTGAAGAAATTTGGGGAAATTTCCGACATTTGGTCAAAAATGTCGGAACCAAGTGTCGGAATTTCCCCCAAATGTACTAGTGACCAAAGCCATTTTCAATGACACTTTTGGTGAGGGTCGTTAAAGGCGCATCACTAATTCTCTCTTTGGTGACACTTCTAGTGATGAACTCTTAATGACCCTCACCAATGCTCTTTTTTTTTACTTTTAGTGACGGTAAAAAAATGTTCGTCATCATTGATCATTCCAATGAGTTTTTGATGATGCTATGTGCCTGATGATATATTTTTTGTCAAAATATAACGATTTAATAACATTATTGTGGAGTATTTTTTATATTATGTCCAAGGCCATAGTGGTTAGATTGAGTTGAATTTTTAATAAGTAATTAGTGTGTATCATTTCCCTCATGTAATGACTAGTCGAATAAAGTTTTCCTATGAATCAACACATGATTCATATATATTAAGTTTATTATCTAGAAAATTCCATTTAGATAAAGTTCCACTAATGTGTGTAGGAAATATATTATTTAATACATAATAAAGCTCTGAAAATTATATTAATGAGAAATACCTAACACTCCTCAACAATCTGGGCACACCTTAAATTAATGCTTTGGCACACACTAACATTTCTTAGCACCTCACATGCCTTGGAACATCTTTGTACCTAGAACATCTTATGATGACACTGATGCCCAAGCACATGGTGACATGCACTAGCACAACATGGAACTCTCCTAGCATGTGTTGGCATGCATGTAGTCCCTAGCATGCCCTGGAACACCTTGGTTGAATGCAATGACTTACATTAGCACTTGGCACACAATGCCACTTGGCATGTATTGGGACCTATTATTAGTGTGCCTAGCATGCCCTTTTTGAAAAAGATAAAGTCCCCACTCATTAACCCTCTTATTGGTTCTTCCTTTTTTTGCCTTAACACATATTGACATACCCTGGCACCCTACACATTCTTAGCACTTGGCATGTATTGGAATATCTTGGCGCTATTAATTGGCATATATAATTAGCACACCCTGGAACTCCTAAGCACACTTTAGGAATTCTTGACATGCCTTGATATTCCCTAGCATGCATTACCAATGCTTAGCATACCTTGTCACTCCCTCCTTGGCATGATAACTAGCACTCATTAACACTACTCTTTGGCACATGTTCCTCATATTTATTAACTTCCATGAATTTTTACTTAGTGCTCCCTTAATGCTTTGTCCTAGTACTCCTTAACACTGCTCAGCATGCATTAGCACTCTCTAGCACACCTTATCACTCTTCAACATTCCCTTCCACTTCATAGCATGCATAACACTCCTTGACACATATTGGCACTTGGCACGTGTTGGTGCTTGGAAAGTCTTAGCATGTATGGAATATGTTGAGATGCCTTGGTATGACTTGGCATGGTTTAATATTAAATTTATTTGAGATCAATTGTTGGAAATTAGATGAGAAGAAACAAAGGAATACTTGGCACTTAGAATGCACTAAGAATTTGCACTTGGCACCTATTTCAACCTAGTGTTGGTGTGCCTAGAATGCCCCTCTTGGAAAAGGTAAATTGATGACTTATTAACCCTCTTATGTGTTCATTTCCTTGTAGTTTAACTTGTTTCTCCCTTTTGTTTCCTTGATGATCCCTGGCATGCATTGACACACCCTTGCACATCTTGGCATGCCTTATCACTTGGCACATCCTAACATTTTTTACATGCCTTTGCATTATCTTGCACATATTGGCATTCCCTAACATTCCTTGGAAATCATGTCCTCACAACAGCCTTTAAATTTTTTCACAACTTGGGAACCCAATCAAGTCCTTAGCTACTGTAGCTCATGTGACAATATTGGCTTGTTTCAACCGCAACAAGTTGACTAATTGCACCTACTACAAGTAGATTAATTATGCCTTGTTCACCTAAGAACCGCCTATAGCTCATCTTGTGTCACTCATGTACAAGATCAACTTGTCCCACTTAACTAGTTACCAAGACAAGGATCACATGATATAGCCATGGCCATAAAACAACTAAGCAACATAGATTACACAGGAAATATTCACATGTATGTTCACTTCATATAAATAGTAGAACATTAACTGAGAGTTTGTAAGAACCTCAAGATGCACAAGGCACACAAGATATAAGTTGACACAAGATGAGTGCCCCAAAACTTATACGTCACAACAATGTACAATATGAAAATATCTAGAATAGTTTAAAACATGAGCATGTAGCCAAAATGTGCCACATCTCATATAAAAAAAATAGTTAAAGGCAAAGCAATGTTGTGCCTCGCACAAAGTGATCTCCCTTTCTCTAAAACTAGTGCTATGTCGAGCCCCATATAAAAACTATAGGCTTGCCTCCTATAAATCCTATTAAGAACTTCTCCAGCTAACACACTTCATTCTTAGCACACTTGAATTCCTTAACACTCCCTGGCACACACTCTTATTCATTCCTTTCCATGCATTTTGACGTAGTTATCCCTTGATATGCCTCGACACTCCCTAACACTCTTCAACATGCATTGACATTTTCTGATATGTGTTAGCATGCCTTTTCATTCTTTTGCATGCCCTGAACCTCCCTAGCTATCATGCCCTTAGAACTACCCTTACTTAATTTGCAACTTGGGAACCCAACCAAGCCCTCGCTTGACTACAAGAGCTTGAACAAGTTACAATTACTACAACTAGACTATGTTGTTGAATTGCGTAGCTTGGGCGGTACTCCACAAGCCTATTGAGATGTGTTTGTGTGAGTTTCATCACAAAAGGATTTTTCAGCAAAGAAGACAAGAAAAGGGATTTTGGACCCAAGATGGGGTTTAAAATATAAATGAAAATTAAAAAGGAAAATTAATATTTCCTAAGGTTTAAGTGGATAAAACCCATAAATTATAGAGGGTTCCTTGCGAAAAACTATTTAAGGAGGCCTTATGATGAAGGAAATAACATCAAGTGAGAAGGATCTCATTTGATCAAGGGGGCGAAGAGAGATGTAGTCCTAAAGTAGGTTGAGTACGAGGGCCGAGTAAGGGTTGCTAAAGGGAGGTCATGATCATCCTCCAAAAGCAAGATCATCATGTGAGGGTTCACAAGAATGTTGCATACCTTAATGTCGGTTCAAGCTAGGAAGTAGGATGGCATATTATTGGTTCTCTTATGGCAGATCAAGCTTAAGAGAGGTTTCTCATGATAATCTTGGCATGTAATTTCAATGGTGTCTTTGTGTGAAGGCCGCATCAAATTCTGAAATGTTGAAATTTGCAACAAGAAACAGTGAAATTGGAAACCATAAAGGAAAAAAAAAAAATCACCCACACTAGTGAGAAATTTCGATGCACCAAGAGTGAGGAATGTGGGGCGTCTAATTTATTTTTCCCTTAAATAAATTGGACAATAAATTGTAATTTCATCTCATAACAACTTGTGTCAATTAACTAAGTCATTATGACTGAGTTAGCTCAAGACATTCGAGTTGAGGGTCTAAGATGAGGTACTAGAGGGATTCTAATATTTTTGGGTTCCAGTTGCAGTTGATGCATTAGTGGGGTGCAGGTGTGAATTATTTAACTCAATTAAATGAGTAAAATCAGTTTAACTAGATCTAACTGAGTGATGAGCTAGTGAGAGGTCTAGTGAATTAAATTAGATTTAATTCACAATGAGTGGTAAATTAGATAACTGATAATTCACTATTAATAGTTGCATGCATGTCAGTTTCGAGGAATACCCAATTGAGACAGAGGTTAAAGGGAACGTGACTATAAGTTTTATTTAGAGAAAATTTCCCATGTGCAATTATAAAGTCATAAGGATGCCATGATGGATTTCACAATCAAGGAAGACTGATTTTCTTAATTAATAGGGAGTTAATTTCCTAATAATTGCATGAGTAAGGTAGGCTGAAGTAAGGCTAAGAATTGGCTAAGTACTAGACTGAGTTTGCCTAGATTAGCGGGAGACAATTGGTAGAGTGTTGGAGAATCTCATGAGAGATTAAGCATTGTATTGTTTCATGATTCCTTGACTTAATAAATAATAGAGATAGAGTAGTTTTGAGCATTTTTTTCCCCTAGATACATCTTGTGTTGTGCAATTGATAATTTCTTTCTCTTACTTATATGTGATTGTGCGATCGTGTTTTGTTTTTGCAAATTGTAGGAAGGATTCAGTATCTTGTTTTAGTACATTACAAGATTAGATTAAATCTCATTGGTTAGATTTTTTACATGATATCATAGCAAGAATTTTTTGGGTGGCGAGTTTACAAAGAATATGATGATTTTGGTGTAAAAATTTCAAAAATAAATAGAATATTTGGAATCCTTTTGAAAAACTACCCAAATGGCATAAAAAATGGTCGTATCATAGCTTGGATGAGGGCGATATCGTCGATTTAAAATCAACTCTTTTTTAGAAACTTTTGTAACAACGGGACAATTACAATGTGCATGAGTCAATAACCTATATGCACTTGAGGTACCAGATGCATGCAAAGCTTTGAGGCACAAAGCAAAGGTTAGAGACTCAGTGGTTGAGAGGGAGCATAAATTACCTCTCAACATGCAGCCTCAAAAGAAGTCTTAGAAGGTTGTGGAGCAACCATAATTGGAGAGGCAGAGAGGAGACCGAGTGGAAGTCTCCACTCAAGAAGAGACCTCCATGAGGGGGAAATTTCGATTCATATTGGCAGAGGGAGCACATGAAGCCATACCTCCAGGTGAAAGGTGGGGTGATGTGTAGAAATAATCCCAAGGTAAGAAATTTGGGTAGGGTCCATTGAGATGGTGTGTCTCATGAATCGAACCTAGCTACGAGGAGCCCATAGTACAACAATAGCATGAAGAATCAGTTAGATTGATGCAGTCATATGTCAACAAGATAGAAACTAGAGTGACATATGCCAGATACTGGAACGCAGATCAGAATTGGCAACGGTTCAAAGGGTGCAGATGTAGATGTCAACAGTAGCGCAGAGAATCCAGTACTAGATAGGTGCAATAGCTAGCAACAATCATAATACTTTGATGACAAATTCATTATACTAATTTAATTGTTTGGAGGCTATTCAGTTTCAGGATTTTTAGGTGCAAACAACACTAGAGAAGCATTTTATGCAGAACATTCCAAAGGTATCAGATGGGGATAGATTGAATTCCTTTCTTGTTGAGAGGGAGTGTTGAAATTTGCAACAAGAAACAGTGAAATTGGAAACTAGAAAGGACAAAAAAAAAGCACCCACACTGGTGAGAAATTTTGATGTACTAGGAGTGAGGAATGTGAGGCATCTAATTTATTTTTCCCTTAAATAAGTTGGACAATAAATTGTAATTTCATCTCATAACAATTTGTGTCAGTTAATTAATTCATGATGACTGAGTTAGCTCAAGAAACTCGAGTTGAGGTGATTGAGGTGTATATTTGTGGCCACCCACCTATTCCACTTAGGCCCTCGCCATTGTCTCTTTCAGTTTTTTCAGTTTCCTTAATTATAGCACAGTTTACTATTTTTGTCAGTTTTTCGGGTCCTAAACTTTCAGAGTCGTTTTGAGGCCCCAAATGACATTTTTTGGGCATGAAAGGTTTGGTAATTTCATATAAATCACATTATCAATTGTAGTCCTCTAAGATAACTTTCTAATGAGGTATCATGTGGGTCAAACATATATAATATGACCAAGTTACGACCTCGGGAAGTTGGCTGCCCAAATAACCCCAACAGGGCCCATAAACTCTTGGTGTTACATCTCCTCGAGTTATGGTTTTGGTTGTTTAGGGTTTTCTCTTATTTTTCAATAATAAAAAGTCCCTTGAGCCTTATTGTAACACAGTTCAGAGGAACATAACTATCAATTGTATTTATAGAAAATTTCCCATGCGCAATTATAAAGTCATTGGGATGCCATGATGGATTGTGCAATCAAGGAATGTTGATTTTCCCAATTAATAGGGAGCTAATTCCATAGGATTTTTGTGAGCAAGCCAGGCTGAAGGAAGACTGAGAATTGGCTAAGTACTAGACCAATTTTCGCTAGATCAGCAAGAGACAATCGGTAGAGTGCTGGCCAAGAATCTCAAGAGAGATTAAGCTTTGTATTGTTTCATGATTCCTTGACTTAATACACAATAGAGATAGAGGGTTTTGAGCAACTTCTTTTCCCAGATAAATCTTGTGTTGTGTGATTAATAATTTATTTCTCTTACTTATATGTGATTGTGCGATCATGTTTTGTTTCTGCAAATCGTAGGAAGGGTTCAGTATCTTGTTTTAGTAGATTACAAGATCAGATTGAATCCCATTGGTTAGATTTTCTACATGAAATAGAAAAGAGGGTTGATACCATCTTGCCTTGTGGTGGCTAGTAGGCCACTGCAAGGTCTGTGATAAAGACCAACATAAATGGAGGAGGGATTGCACAGTAATTTAGAGCCATAACAGAAGTAGACACGGGCGTAATATTGACTGAGGTAACCCTAGTTTGAGGGTCGACATTGAGATCTGAAGTTCATGTCAAGACTCAATCAAAGAAATACTCAGAATCTATGGATCCATATGAGCTAGGTCAAGTCTCTTATGGAGGGAAGAGTCATTTTTTTTTCTATGGGTGGATAGGGTTTTTTCTACAACAATTAGAAGTACATAAGTATAATTCCCTAATGAGGACAATTTCCTAACATGTTTAGTTCATAATTTATGCCCTTAATACTATGAAGAATTTGCGTAGAAGAAGACGTGTGGTGACCCTTAAAGCGAGGTTTATTTCTGCAATATAGACCTCAAATCTGGAAGATAGTTTGTAGGTTAAGTATGTGTGAGAGACAACAGATCCAAAGGAGGGTGGAACCTGAGCAGAAGATTCAAAATGCATAAGAAATGTGCCATATGAAGAATGGATTGACATGTAGAGGAGTTTATTTTGGTGGACTATTGATAGAGTTTTATACAGAGATCTGAATAAAACTATAAAAAATTAGTCAATGGATTGTTAGTGGTTGATATGTGACCCTAGCTTAGTCATATACAAATTGTTAAAAGGATGACAAGAGGAGTAGTTCAGATTTATTCATAGAATGGACAACAAAGATAAAATTTCCGATACATAAGAAAAATGATTTTGAGAGGACTCAAAAAATTGTTAGGTGGTACATTTGAAGAGCCCTAGATGAACACAATATTGTGGGCCCTATCAGTAAAAATAATTGATTGTAGTTGGGCAGATTGATGGTAGTCTAAGTACAGTTGGAGGTTTTTCATGTGACTGTCAAAGAAGAGCCCTGAATCTTGTTCTTGTGAAGGGAAAATATATTTGTAGAATGGCAGGTGTATAGGGCCTAAGGATGTGCAGACTTTGAATGAATAAAGTAGCAATCAAGTGGGCCAGCCAACTAGCCCTAGTTCACTATATTGTAGAGGATTGATTCAGTGAGAAGAAGGGTAGCCTCCATAGCCCTAGACTTCTCATCTTGGAGCTGTAGTATGGAAAACGTGGGCATACCAAAGATTCGTTCACAAATGGAGTTGTGAACAAATTTTTACCACTCAAACTAGTAGTGGACCTAAAAGGGGTTCCTAAGAGGGAAACTGCTAGGACAAGGGTAGGAATGGTGGAGGCTTAGCCCATTGTCACCATAGCTAATGCTCGTTGCTCTTCATGGAATTTCACTGATGGGAGGAGTACCGAAAATTTAGGAAGTCACTTGTAGAGTATAGGTCAATGAATAGGTGGGAAGTGACCTTAGAAACCCTTTCCATGAGATAGAATAAAGAGTGGGACTTGCTTTCCTTTTAAGCAAGGGAAATGATATTCTAGGGAGAGAGGAGGGGGATTGAAGCATTGAGGGAGAAGAATAAGACTTGTGAAGGAAGTTCTCAATCCCTAAAATCCTTTGGGAACATGGATTCCCAAATGGTCCTAGATGAAAGGCCTTTAACACCAAATGGGACCACACAGGGCCAAGTGAACCCAACCTAGGTTTAGGGATGGAATTTAGCAACCAATGATGTTCCTATCCTAGAAAAGGTGAGGGGAAAGGATCAGCCAAGAGTTTTTACTTCGATAGGTCAAATGGATTTTACTAGGTTCTAGCCTTAAGAACAACTAGGCAAAACTTGATCCTAGAGCTAGGGCTTGAGGTATCCAGAGAGTTCACCATAGGAATTGGCCCAAATTATGAGGAGAGTGAGGGGACCCACCAATGCAGCTGCCTCTAGGAGATAGAAATTTTCCTCTGGCTATATTCCTAGGAAATTGATGCCCTAGGTGACCTAATGAGGCTAGACCTAGGGAATGTGAAATTTTTTTAATCTAATAAACCCTACTACAGTATCTTGATTTACTTCTCCTACTTGAATTAAGTTACAAGTTAATTTATGAAATATTTAGTAAATTAGCGAAGTAAATACAACTAGCAGCCTACACATACATATCAAATACTAAATAACATGCTCATAGAAAAAGTGACACATAGATTTTCTGGACAATTGTCCCCGAAAAAAACCCAATGCAGGAAAACTAGTGCAACTAGCTCTGTAGGGTTTTCATTATTATGCAAAATCCAAGTACAACAATCCTAGGCACCAAAACTAGTTCACTCGACAGAGAAATAAAAAAGACAGTAATACCTCTATCCTCGAACACATAAAATATGGTTGATTCACACCCGCAAATAGGATTTACAAAACTCAATCACATCTTGGCATGCCAGCCTAACACTATAGCATTCCTTGGCACTACCTAGCATACCTTTTCACTCTCTCCTTAGCACACCTAAAGCTCATTGACACTCCTAGTAAAAAACTCTTATTCATTCATTCCCATGCATTTTTTCCTAGTGCTCACTTGTGTTTCCATAGAATTCCTTAACACTCCTTGGCATGTGTTGGTACATCCTAGCACCTAGGACATCTTGACATGTCATCTTGGCCTCTAGCATGCCTTAACACTGCGTAGCATACATTGTCACTCCCTCCTTAGCAGACCTAGAACTCACTTACACTTCCAATCAAAAACTCTTATTTGTTCATTTCCATGCATTTTGACATTATACTCCCACGTGTTTCCCTGACACTCCTAGTTAACACTTCCTTACACGCGTAGGCACCCTAAAACTATAGCATTCCATAGTACTACAAATCATGCCTTGTCACACCCTCCTTAGCACACATGGAACTCGTTGACAATCCATGTCACACACTCTTATTCATTCATTTCCATGCATTATGACATAGTGTTGCCATGTGTTTCTCTAGCACTCCCTAGCACTCTTTGGCACACATTAGCACACCCTAGCATGCTTTCCTAGCACTCTATCATGCCTTGTAACTACCTAACATTCCTTGTCACTCTCTCCTTAGCACACCTATAACTTTCTAACACTCCTTATCACACACTCTTATTCATTCATTTCCATGAAATTGAAACTAATCCTCCCTTTTGTTTCCATGGAACTCCCTAGCATGCATTGGTGTCACACCCTAGAACTTAGCACATCTTGGAACACCTAACATTCCTTGGAACTTTCTAAGATGTGTTAGCACTCCTTGGGATTCCCTGCACACCTTGGCACTCCCTAGTTTTCATGCCCTCATAGATATCCTTACTTTTTTTGCGACCTGGGAACCCAACCAAATCATTGAAAAAATAATGTTGTGTCTAGCCCAAAGTCTCCCTTTGTCTGAAACTTCTTTGTCCATCCCCTTATCAAAATCGTAGGCTTGCCTCTTGAAAGTCCTATTATGAAATTATCCTAACACACTTTTTCCATGGCACACCTGGAATTCACTAACACTCTGTGGCAGACACTCTTATTCATTTGTTTCCATGTACTTTGAAATAGTTCTCCCTTGTGATGCCCTAACATTCCCCAACACTCCTCAACATGCATTGACACTATTTGGCACGTGTTAACACACCATTTATTTCATTGGCACGCCCTGGCACACCTCAACTATCATTTCCCCATAATGACCCTTATTTTTATTAGACTTGGGAACCCAACGAAGTCTTGCCTCAACTATAACAAATTGACCAAGTTTCATTTACTACAACTAGACTATGCCTTATTCACCTAAGAATGTATTATAACTCATCTTAGGCTACTCATGTCCAATATTAACTCATCGCACTTAACAAGTTACCGAGTCAAGGCTCACATCCAAGCATGGCCATAAAACAACTAAGCAACATAGTTTACGTCTTGACATGCCATAACACCTGGAACATCTAACAATCCCTTGGCACTATGTGGCACATGTTGGCATATCCTACATTCCTTAGCATTATTTGGAACTCCATAACACACCCTACCATTCCATAACATGCCCTCACACTCTAGCATGCCTTGGAATTACCTAGCATATAACCTTGTCACTCCCTCCTTAGCACACTTAGAACTCACTGACACTCCCTATCACACACTCTTATCCGTTCATTTCCATGCATTTTGAACTAGTTCTCCCTTGTGTTTCCATGGCACTCCCTAACACTCTTT
Organism: Pinus albicaulis; assembly: GCA_034641835.2. NCBI lineage: Eukaryota > Viridiplantae > Streptophyta > Pinopsida > Pinales > Pinaceae > Pinus > Pinus albicaulis. Next base: position 137,753,072 of record CM076570.1, on the reverse strand, counting down.
GGCACACATTGGAATGCCCTGGAACTTGGCACATCTTAGCATGTTGCCTTGGCATTTCCTAACATACCTTGTCACTCCCTCCTTAACACACCTAGAACTCGTTAACAATCCATGTCACACACTCTTATTCATTCATTTCCATGCATTTGAAACTAGTGCTCCCTTGTTTTTCCCTGGCACTCCATAACACTCCCTAACATGCATTGGCACACCCTAGCACCTGACACATCTTGGCATGTTTCCATGGCATATAGCATGCCTTAGCACTTCCTAGCATACCTTTTTACTCACTCTTTAGAACACTTGGAACTTATTTCCACAACTTCCTGTCACAGACTCTTAAATGTTCATTTGCATGCATTATTTTCACCTAGTTCTCACTTTTGGGTCCCTAGCACTTCCTAGCATGTGTTGGCACAACCTGGCACTTGGCACATCTTGGCCGCATGCCACTCTGGCACACTAGCATGACTTAGCACTTCTTAGCATACTATCACACACTATTATCTATTCATTTCCATGCATTTTGAACTAGTTCTCCCTTGTGTTTATGTGGCACTCCCTAACACTCCATGGCACGCATTGGCACACCCTGACACTTGGCACATCTTGGCATGTTGCCTTGGCACTCTAACATTCCTTGGCACTACCTAACATAACTTTTCATTCCCTCCTTAGCACACCTATAACTCACTAACTCTCTATGTCACACACTCTTATTCATTCATTTCCATGCATTTGAAACTATCACTCCCTTATGTTTCCCTAACACTCCATAACACTCCCTGCCATGCATTGGCACACCCTAGCACATGACACATCTTGGCATGTTTCTTTATCCTCTATCATGCCTTAACATTGCCTAACATACCTTGTCACTCCATCCTTAGCACACCTGGAACTCACGACACTTCCTTTCACAAACTCTTATTCGTTCATTTCCATGCATTATTTTGACCTAGTGCTCCATTGTGATTCCTTGATACTCCCTAACACTTCCTAGCACATGTTGGAACACCCTAGAACTTGGCACATCTTGGCCGCATGTTTCTCTAGAACTCTAGCACGAATTAGTGCTTCTTAGAATACCATGTCAGTCCCTCCTTGACACACCTAGAAATCACTGACACTCCCTGTCACACACTTTTATTCATTCAGTTCCATGAATTTTGACCTAGTCATGTTCCCTTGTGTTTCCCTATAACTCCATAACACTTCCTAGCACATGTTGCCACACCTTGGCACCTAACACATCTTGGACGCATGTCACCCTAGAACTCAAGTAGCATACCATGCCACTTCTTCCTCAACACACATGGGACTCACTAACACTCCCTTTCACACACTCTTATTCATTCATTTCCATGCATTGTGACCTAGTGCTGCCTTGTGTTTCCTTGGAACTTCCTATCACTCCTTAGCACACAATGGCACACCTTGGCTCTTGGAACATTTTGGTATGCTTCCGGAGCACTCTAGCATGCCTTGGCACTGCCTAGCATATCTTGTCACTCCCTCCTTAGCACACCTAGAACTCACTGACACTTCATTTCCATGCATTTGAAACTAGTGCTCCCTTGTGTTTCCTTGACACTTGGCCTTCAAAATCCTTAGCATGCATTTACACCACACCTTGGAACCTAGAACATGTTGGTATGCCTTAGAAATTGGCTTGTATTGGCATGCCTATCTTGCCTTGGAACTATTTAACATTTGTTATTACTTCCTGGCATTCCGTGGCACACCTTCGTATTCCCTAACTGTCATGCCCTCATGGATAGCTTTTATTTTTTTTCGAATTGGGAACCGATCCAAGTTATTGGAAAAATAATGTTGTAGCCTACCCAAAGTCTCTCTTTGTTTGAAACGTCTTTGTCAAGCCCATTATTGTAACCATAGGCTTGCCTCCTACAATTCATATTCTTTCAACAATAATGAAAGCTGCATTTTTCATTTGAAAAAAGAAGTTAGTACATAGGTGATCCTAGGCCAACCCCTTAAAATTAGCCATAAGACATTCCTCTTTTGCAAATTCTTGACCACAAGGGACTAATTGAAAAACACATAGTTCCTTTAAATATTTGTAGGTTGAGGAAACCACTTCAAGCCCTTGAACTTCAAGATAACCAAATATTTACAATAATAAGTCCATTATGCACACTTCTCCTCTTAGAGTTGGGAAGAGAGGGAGAATACTTGATTGATGCCAACCTTGTAAATGAACAGTCTTACCTACTCATTTGTTGGACTCTCCACCACTAGTTGAAGAAGTATTATATAGGTAAGCATTGCAATAATTTTCCTCAACTCATGAGGCACCTTTACACCTCAACCCATGCAAGTGGACCTAAGTCCATGGTACAACCCATCATAATCTAAGATGGTTCTAATTATCTACTTAAAACTAGGGCATAACACATCTTACAATGCCAAATTGTTAAGAAATCTAAAACTTGTGGGTTTTTTTTCCTTCATGAAACATAATATAGCTAGTTCTCATCAAACACAATGCACTAACATCGCTAACACGCACTAAAAGTACAAGGTACCTATAAGATGTGGCCTACACCCAAGCACTTACACTACACCTCCATAAAATACTACACCTTCAACTTTGGATGTCCCAAAACAATAATATCCTAACCCCATATGACCTATTTGTTAGGTTTGTGTAATACACTCATTATCAGATCCTTGCACCTCCTTGAAACTCCATAAAAAATTTATTCCAATGGTCACCTTCTAAGTTCCAATAACTCCTTTTGGAACACGAAAAATCCACCTATATATGTTGCAACAACCTTTCCAGCTTCTTTAGTGGGTTCCACATATATTTCAAATTGCTTCTTTATCTTTCAAAGTGGTAGTGCCAAGGAGAGGGTATCAACTTCGATCAAGGAATTTTCAATTAGTACCATTGCTAAGTTGCCTTCGTTCAGCTTTTCAAATATCTTAAGTTTGAATCAAAACTTCTCATGGTGCTTAACTTGATTTTCTACACCTCTAAGTGAGACTACAACCCCCCAAAACCGCTCTAAGCATTCCACCTCTTCAACCCTTGTTAGAGTCTTCTTAGACGTGCACTCATGCCTCAAGAAGAACATAACACTAGCATCCTAAATGTGCATACTCATTCCATATTTTAATGCCTCATTGAAACCACATTATCACATTGCCTAAAATGAAATGTTCACATCTTAAGGCAAAACACATATTTTACCTATGACAACCTAAACTATGCAAGTGACTTCGAGATGACTCCATTTTCCCAAGATGAAAACATAGGCTCTTACAACCCCATTCACACAACAATTTGAATATATTTAACCTAAAGAAAGGCACACACCCTATTCTTTCCAAATTTTTCATATGACATTTAAGAGACTAACACTTTTTAACTATTAAACCCACTTACCATATACTCTCTTTTATTGACACCCACCCAATATACAAGAAAACTTATATGTTTTCAATACAACTAAGTTAAAAGTATTTTCACATTAAAATTCCAAAAATGCAATATGTCTATCTCAGGAAATTTTAATAATAAAATCATTACATAACATAAATAATCTTAAAAATAGATTATTATTGTTATAATAATATGCCAAAATATAAAAAAAATGCTTTTATTACAACCAAAAACATACTATAAAGCGTTACTATTTAAAAAAACTTATGAAATAAAATTATAGGATTTTTTTTCTTTTTTGGATGATTTACAAAACTCCCATGTTCCTAAATGTTCGTAAGTAATATCTTTACGGTTTTCACATGGCGGGAATTAAATGTTTACTTTCCAGAAAGTATCAAGTAGTATCTATTCAGTTTTCACAGGGCAGGAGCAAAAACCAGATGAAGAGAGTTGGGACTTGGGTTTTACCAGTGGTAGACCCGATATTCGATCTCGAACCCCACCATTGGTTCTTCAGTCCATTGAAGGCGCTACGATTGGTTCCATTTTTAACTTCATTGATTTTCCACCCCATTTTTAGTGTTCCACATAGAGAGGAGTACACACACTTCAGGTATCTAGTTCTACTAATTTTTTTTCGCATCCATGCTTATATGTTTCGGCTTTAATATATGTGCTGCATTTTGTTACTATTTGCAAGGATGACGTTGGCTTTTGATGAGTTCGGAAGGCCATTTTTAATAATAAATGAGTAAGAATAGAAGACCTAAATGAGATTTTTAGATGAAGGCCAACATTGTGGACAACAGGGTAGCTGCGAGAACCCTCTGCACCTCACTCAGCCTCAAGGGAATATAGAAGATGCTTCACAGTCCCAACGAAAATGTCACCATCAGTAAGATTTTGTCTCATTTATTTATTCTCTATTTTTAGATTGGTGAAACCTCTTAAATTATGAAAATAAGTAGAATTTAATTTAAAAAGTATGATTCATAAGTAGAAATTACTTAATTTTTTTTTTTAGATATTCTGCAAAGAGTGAAATAAGCCAATACTCTGTGATCATTTTACTCTCTCTCAAAAATTGCGAGACCCAATTCCACACACCTGAAGCAATTCCACAAGCCTTTGGGATGTAAAGGGGTAATCACTCAGTGAGTGAAAGAGAAAATCAAGCCTAGAGTGATTCTACAAAACAAAACTTTTGTATGTACAAGGGTAGTCAATCATCCAATAAAAGACCATAGTCGTTTATAACCTCCTTCGACAAACTATATGAGGCATCTTCAAATACCACACTACACTATCTTACAAATTTTCCCTATTAATAAGCACTATGTATAATTCATATACTACACATTTTACAATCTATGATGGAATTCTACAGTACTTTTGTTTTTGAAAAAACAAAAACCATACAAAATATGAATCTCCCTTTCCTTCAAAAGGCTCCCAGCTAAAATTTGAATGAAAGGCATTCTACCAATTAACAAGGATAGCAAATTTAGAGTACAAAACCCCTTGACATGTACTACTAAGGCCATGATAGCATTTATTGATTGATTAGTCACATCAAATAAGGAAAACTGTAATGTGTGCCAGCTCCTACCAATTAACACATCTAAAATTTTGAAACTGTATTGTCCAAGAAGCTTTGTCTTTTCTCCTATTGAATGTTTTGGAAAATGATCTTCAATGTTGTTATGTCCTTCTTTCCTTTCTGAATGTCTAGTGTTCTTCCCAACCCTTAAACTTTTGTTGCTACCACTTCCTTTTAGGGATCATAGTGTCGTATGCTGTAATTGAAGCACTATGAGCATGCTCACATCTATTAGTGCAACCTTGGATACTACTACACCTACCATTCTATGCATCGACTTTGAATTCTTTAAGAATTTGATACTCCAATTATGAAAAAAATTAGGGCCATTCTAGCATTTGTTTTGTATGTTTTTACTATTTTCATCGGTTTTTTCATTTCAATTACAACAGACTATTTTATTTTCTTCTCTGGTTGAAGCTTTTTGGCAAGCACAATGGTTTGAATGTATATCCTCTTCCTCATCTCTGTCACTAGAAAATTCTAGAGCTTCTTGAATAACAACTAATTCTCTGCCACGATGTTCTCTGAGTCTCCTTAGAATCATGAACCGACTTTCTTCCAAACACATTAGAGCTTCATATTTATCTGCGTTTTGCTACAATTGCAAGGCCTGTTCAAGAAAATACAGGTTTACATTGCAGCCTGGAGAAATTCGAGTTCCATTTACACATTGAATGAGGTCAATTAGTTCAAATGATTTAGATTTCAATAGAGAATCACTACGTAATTAGCCAACAGTATAATTTAACTTTGATCCCCCATGTTGATCAATGTTGTGAGGGGAAGTCTCTGAAGATGTTGATGCAGTTTCATCTAATATATTCAGCAGGAAGAGTTTTGTGAGGGCATGTCAATCATATCTTATGTGCGACTAACCATGACTGATGAAAATAGCTCCTGGATTGATACAAATTGGCCAACAAGATACTTTTCCTCTTCTAGCAAAGCAAGCATTGAAATGTTATTCAAGTGGAAATGTAATAGCAAAACACTCCACCAATGCTGAATGGGTAATTTATCAGGCTGATAAGAATAAAATATACTTCTCATATAATTACTTGGTTTTTAGCATCTTCCATATTTTTGGTAAGTTCAAAATCATATTGTGCTAATATGCATGTTGGAAGGTTTCAAAATTAATTAATGTGTATGATTTGTTTTAATGTATTATATTTAATTTTTTATTTTTATTTTTGGAAACGATGCTTATAGTATCTTATAGCCCTCCATTGGCCATGCTGATGTGCCTAAGGGGTAATTTTATGCGATTAAAATCAGCTAGGACTCACACTTAGCCTCATCTGCACTCATTGTGAGGGATTTTGAACCTGGGTTTCTGTGCAAGGACAAGACCAATCACCTTGTTGTTGCCTGCTAGACCACACATCCATGGGCATGTTAGAATTTATTTTTATGGATTCTATTGCAAATTCAAAATCCCACTTCACACTGGAGGTTTGTTGGATCTAGGCCCTGTGAGCTTTATCCTTAGGGCTGATCTGAATATTGTGCTCATTGATCAACACCGTAGCGTAGAGTATTATTCTTATTAACACAGTACTAATACCTTTGCTGAGATTGGTGAGACTCCATGGTGTACTTCAAGCTCTTGTTGTGGTAGCATCAAACCACACATACTGAATCATAATAGAAAAATGGCCTCGGATTTGCTTGGACCCATGCTCCCAAGAGTCCCAAAACAAATAAATTTGATCCTGACGAAATGATGTGGACTCACATGAGCAGGATTAAGCCTCTGTGGTAAAGGAGAAGCTTCCAGAGGCTACTAAACCCACTCAAGAGGTAGCTAACTGCATTTTTTTTATTGTTTAATTATAGGAATTACAGCAAGAAATTTTCCCATGAGGGACTTTCGTTGGATTAGTTCTTGGGTTTGAATGGTAAATATTCTACCAAAATCATTGACCTTTAACAATCAAAACCTTTATTTTTTGGAAAGAAAAATGCAAGGAGAAATGAAGAGGAATTAAGAATTTATAAATCTCTAAACCCCCTTCACTGAGCGTATAAGGCCTATTGGGACCTTCTCGTAGGCCCCAATTTACTTTAAAAAAAGTAAAAATAGCTTTTCCAATTGTCCCGGGACTAGCCCTGATCTTTGGGGAGTATTAAAAATTCTCTAGAAAACATGACTATGCAGATTGTGAGCGTGCTCTTAAAAACAGTCGATCAAGAGTGTTTTGGGAGTGCACTACTGTAGATACTTGCTTGAAAGTTGAGCAAGGGGAGTGCTTCCCTACAATATTTCCTTTTCCTAGGTTTTCCTTAATGGCGACTTGAATGACTAACACATCTAGAAGGGTATTGTTATCAAACATCTACTAACAAATATGGAAAGATATTATGACGTGGTTTTTATTAGCAAATCTAAAAGTAGATATTATTATGCGCCATATAGAAGCATATTATGTGGAGTGCCCATTTTTTGTATTTTAGGTGGAATTATATGTTTTTTGGTCAATTATTGTGTTTGTACATTATTAATTATCTAGATTTTGGTTTTTCCAGTTTTCTAGGCTTCCTTATCAACCTTATCTCTTTGGTGAGTTGTGTACTTCATAGGTAGGGGTCTCTTTTTCATATCTACTATCCATCACTCTTGCTCTTATATAGGTTTTTATTCTTCCAGACTTAGTCCCTTATTTAACTTCTCTATCACTTTGTCTTCCATGTTAAGTATATATTGTTTAATCACCATAATGGTTATTTCAAGGATTGAGGTTCATTTTTCTTGTCTCACGCAGAATGATGTATTGGGAACATCACTAGTAGAGCTTTCTATGGAGAAGGAAATATAACCAATTCAATTGTCAAAATAATGTCTGTTCTCTTGGTAACTGAGATAAAGTTGAAGATGCTGATACTCAGGTATGAAGGGAGGCTATCCATGCATTTTGACCTAGTTATCCCTTAATATGCCCTGACACTCACTAACACTCTAGTTCAGCATGCATTGGCATTGTCTGACATCTGTTAGCTTGCCTTTTCATTCGTTTACGTGCTGTGACCCTCCCTAGCTATCATGTCCTCACAACTACCCTTAATTTTCATCTTGGGAACCCAACCACACTTGAATACAGGAGCTTTACCAAGTTACAGTTACTAAAACTAGACTACGTTGTTGAATTGTGTAGCTTGGGAGGTACTCCACAAGCCTAGTGAGATGGGTTTGTGTGAGTTTTGTCACAAAAGGCTTTGTGGGAAAATAATCCAAGTAAAGGGATTTTGGACCCAAGATGGGGTTTAAAATAAAAAAGAAAATTAAAAAGGAAAATTAATATTTCCTAAGGTCTAAGTGGATAAAAGTTTTAAGTTCTAGAGGGTTCCCAAGAGGTATAGGAGAAACTACTTAAAGATTCCTTAGGATGAAGGAAATAACATCAAGTGAGAAGGAGCTCATTTGATCAAGGGGGAGAAGAGAGACGTAGTCCTAAATAGGCCATGATCATTAACATTCCTTAGTATGCTTTAGCATGGTTAAATATAAAAGTTATTTGAGATCAATTATTGGAAAGTAGAAGAGAAGTTACAGACGATGAATTGGCACTTAGAATTCACTAACACTTGGCACTTGACACTTATTTCCACCTAGTGTTGGTGTGCATAGCATTCCCCTCCTAGAAAATGTAAATTGATGACTTATTAACCCTATGATGTGTTCATTTCCTTGTAGTTTAACTTGTTTCTCCTTTTTGTTTCATTGATAGTCCCTGGCATGTATTGTCACACCCTTGCACATCTTAGCATGCCTTATTACTTGACACATATTAGCATATTTGAAATGGTTTCAAACTATCTGGAACATGTTAGCATTCCCTATCATGCCTTGGAACTCATGCCCTCACAACTATCCTTACATTTTTCACTACTTTGGAACCCAATCAAGTCCTTAGCTACTGCAGTTCATGTGACATTGGTCTGCTTTAGCTGTAACAACTTGATCAATTGAACCTACTACAAGTCGATCAATTGCACCTAATTATAGCATGCCTTAACAGTTCCTAGCATACCTTCTCACTCCCTCCTTATCACACCAGGAAGTCACTGAAACTTCCAATAACAAACTATTATTTGTTCACTTCCATGCATTTTGACATAGTGCTCCCTTATGTTTCTCTAACACTCCTAGTTAACACTTCCTTGCACGTGTTGGCACATCTTAGCTGTATGCCACCCTATCACTCTATCATTCCTTAGCACTGCCAAGCATGCCTTGTCGCTCCTCGTTATCACAATTGGAACTCGTTGAAACTCCTTGTCACACACTTGTTCATTCATTTCCATGCATTATGACATAGTGCTCCCTTGTGTTTCTCTACCACTCCCTAACACTCCTTGGCACACATTGGCACACCCTGGAACTTGGAACATTTTGACATGATTTCTGAGCACTCTATAATGCTTTGGAATTTCCTAGCATACCTTGGCACTACCTTCTTAACACACCTAGAAATTGCTAACACTCCTGTCACACACTCTTATTCATTCATTTCCATGCAATTGAAACTAGTCCTCCCTTCTGTTTCCCTGGCACTCCCTAGCATGTTCTGGTGCCAAATATTAGCACATAGCATATTTTTGAATGCCTAACATTATTTGGAACTTTATATCATGTGTTATCATTTCCTAGGATTCCATGCATACCTTGGCACTCCCTAGTTGTCATGCCCTCATAGATAACCTTAATTTTTTTGCAACTTGGAAACCCAACCAAGTCATTAAAAAAGTAGTGTTGTGTCTAGCACAAAGCCTTCCTTTTTCTGAAACTGTGTCATCCATCCCCTTATCACAATCATAATATTGCCTCCTTCAAGTCATATTATGAAATTTCCCTAACACACTTTGTCCATGGGACACTTGGAATTCATTGACACTCCCTGACAAACACTCTTATTCATTCGTTTCCATGCACTTTTTACTAGTTCTCCCTTGTGATGCCCTGACACTCCTCGTCATGCATTAACACTAACTGGAATGTGTTATCACACCTTTTAATTCATTGGGATGCCATGGCACTCCTTAACTTTCATGTCCTCATAACTACCCTTATTTTTTTTAGACTTGGGAACCCAACCAAGTCCTGCCTCGACTACATCAACTTGACCAAGTTTCATTTACTACAACTAGACTATGCCTTGTTCACCTAATAATGGCTTATAAATAATCTTAGGCTATTCATGTCCAATATTAAAGTATCCCACTTAACAAGTTACCAATTCAAGGCTCATGTCCAATCGTGGTCATAAAACAACTGAGCAACATAGTTTACATCTTGACATGACATAACACCTGAAACGTCTAACAATCCCTTGGAACTATGTGGCACGTGTTAGCATCCCTTGCATTACTTGACATGCTTTGTAACTCCCTAACACACCCTACCATTCCCTAACAGGCCCTGGAACTCTAGCATGCCTTGGCATTGCCTAGCATATAACCTTGTCATTCCCTCCTTAGCATAGTTGGAACTCGCTGACACTCCTTATCACACACTCTATATTCATTAATTTCCATGCATTTTGAACTAGTTCCCCCTTATGTTTCCGCGACACACCCTAACACTTCCTGACACACATTGGCACACCCTGTAACTTGGCACATCTTGGCATGTCACCCTGGCACTCTAACTTTCCTTGGCACTACCTAACATACATTGTCACTCCCTCCTCAATGCACCTATAATTTTCTAGCAATCCCTGTCATACACTCTTATTCAATCATTTCCATGCATTTTAAACTATTGCTCCCTTGTTTTTCCCTAGCACTCCAAAACACTCCCCTGACATGCATTGGCACACCCTAGCACTTGGCACATCTTGGCATGTTTCCATAACCTTTAGCATACCATAGCACTGCCTAGCATACCTTGTCACTCCCTCCTTAGCACACCTGAAACTCACTGACACTTCCTGTCACAATCTCTTAATTGTTCATTTGCATGCATTATTTTCACCTAGTGCTTCCTCGTGTGTCCCTAGGAATCCATAACACTTCCTAGCATGTGTTGGCACAACCTGACACCTGACACATCTTGACCACATGCCACTATGGCACACTAGCATGACTTAACACTGCCTAGCATACCATGTCACTCCCTTCTTAGCATACATTGAACTCTCTAACACTCCCTATCACACACTCTTATTCATTAATTTCCATGCATTTTTACATAGTGCTCCCTTGTGTTTCCTTGGAACTCGCTAACACTCAATACACATTATCACTTGGCACATATTGGTATGCCTCCCTAGCACTCTAACATGCCTTGGAAATATATAGCATATCTTGTCAGTCACTCCTTAGCAAACTTGGAACTCCATATCATGCCCTATAACTCCCTGGCACATATTTCCTCTTGGCACTTAGTGGCACAGAAAAATTATTGGCATGTGTTTGGATTCCTTAGAATTCCTTGGCATGGTTTAAGATAAAATTTATTTGAGATCAATTATTCACAATTAAGAGAGAAGTAATAGAGGATGATTTGTCGCTTAAGACACACTAAAACTTGGTTGTTGGCATGAATTGGCACTAATGTTGGTATGTCTAGCATTCCCGTCTTGAAAAGGTAAGGTCTTGAATTATTAACCCTCATATGTGTTCATTTGTTTGCATTTTAACTTGGTGTTCCCTTTCTTCGCCTGACACTCCTTGACATGCATTCGCATACCCTAACACTAGGCACATCTCATCATGCCTTAACACATGGAATGCCTTGGCATGCCTTGGCACTATTTGGCACATGTTAGCACACCTTGGCACTTCTTGAAATTCCATAGAATTCCCTAACATTCCTTGTCACTCACCCCTTGGCACGCCAAACAGTCGCTGACACCCCAAAAAAACCCTCTTATTCATTCATTTCCATTCATTTTCACTCGATGATTTACGTGTGATGGTGTGCATGTCTAGACAGAGTTCTTTTAAGAGAGTAAAAAAATGATCGCACCATTACTGACATAAGTAATTGCGAGATTATACTTGAATGACATTAGGAAAATACACAAGAGATTTAAAGAATGGAATTTTTAGGGTTTTTTGTTATGGTGCAGGAATGGTAAGAAGTGAGTGGTTAATATGGTGTGTGGATGTTTAGAATACCTTCTCACTCCCTCATTGGCATGAAAACTAGCACTCATTGCCACTCCTTGACACACCCTCATATTCATTCACTTCCATTCATTTTGACCTAGTGCTCCCTTATGTTGTCCTAGTACTCCCTAACACTCCTCAACATGCTTTGGAACTCTCTACTTAGCACTTTTCGACATGCCCCTTCACTTCATGGCATGCATAACATTCCCTAACACACATTGGCACTTGGAACATGTTAGCGCTCGGAAAATTCTTAGCATTTATGACATGCATTGAGATGACTTGATATTTTTTGTCATGGTTTAATATTAAAGTTATTTGAGATAAATTATTGGAAAGTATATGAGAAACAATAGAGGAATATTTGGCACGTAGAATGCACTAAAAATTGGAACTTAGCACCTATTCGCACCTAGTGTTGGTGTGCCTAGCATACCCCTCCGAAAAAGGTAAATTGATGACTTTTTAACCCTATTATGTGTTCATATCCTTGTATTTTAACTTGTTTCTCCATTTGTTTCCTTGACCGTAGCTGACACGCATTGTCACACCTTTGCCAATCTTGGCATTCCTTAACACTTCGAACATCTTAGCATGTTTGACATGCCTTCACACTATATGTCACATATTAGCATTCCCAAGCACGCCTTGGCACTCATTCCCTCACATCTTTTTTGCTTCAATGTTTTGTATTACAAAGAGGTTTTTGGACATATTTAGTGCATTTTATTTTTTATGAGCAAAGTGAGCAAAGTGCTTAGGAGATCCAAGCTTTGATTTTGATAGGCCTATCCAATTTCCTAAATCTGCAAACTCCTTACTCAAACAACACTAGAATGGGACTAAACATGCAGATTTAGAGGCCTTATATTCATGCATAACTCTAAACTACATATTACTTCTTCACAATTGTTCAAACATGAGAGTTGAGACCATTTTCAAAGAGGCATCTTCCATAGTGGACTTTATCTATAGGTTTATTGATTACTGTTTGGATATTCTATCATAAATGCATGATTTACACCCTTTTGGTTGTGCTCCTAAAGTTGGATGCTTTCTCCAGTAATGCCCTTATGATGTTTTCTTTCTTTGTTAAATTTTTCTTTTGCATGTGTCATGTAAACCTAATTATTTTTCTTTTAATGGGTTTGGCATTCCTCTTCTTCAGGACATCTACCTTTATATCTTCCCAAAGTACCATTCATAGACATTTTGTAATCAACAATGTTTATATTTCCTATTGTCATCAGTAGATATGAAAAAAATGTGGTTCTCCCCTGATTTTGGCCCCATAAGATTCAGAGCAAGTGCTGGTTTATTGTACCTTTGTTCAAACATGAGATATGAGACCATTTTCAAAGATGAATCTTCCATAGTTAACTTTCTCTATAAGTTTACTAATTTTTGTTGGGATTTTTATCAGAAATGCATGAGTTACACCCTTTTGACTATGGTCCTTAAGCCAGACACTCTCCCCATTAATTCCCTTATGACACTTTATTTCTATGTTGTATTTCTCTCTCGCATGTGCCATGCAAATATTTTCTTTTTTCTTTTAATGGGGTTGTGCATTCTTCTTCTTCAGTGGCTCTACCTTTAGATATGTCAAAACAATCATTCAAATACATTATTTACACACCAATATGCCTGTCTTTCTTGTTGTCATCAAGCCCATGAAACATCTGAAAAACTATGGTTTTCTCTTAAGTATTGCCTCATAAGATTCAGAGCGGGTGCTTGTTTATTGTACCTTTATTTTTGGCTATAACAGTCAAGAAAGTAAAATTCATCCAATATATGAGCTCACAAATCTGCCAAATGTAGCCTAACAATAGTGCTATAGCTGATGGTCTTTCTTGTGGGTTTACAGTCTATGATGTTTTCAAACATGTGCATGTAGTTGTGCTTGATGAAAAGGTATTTTTACATATTTCCAACTTTTGGAAAGTTGGAATCACCTTGCTACTCTGAAAATGTGATGAAAATCACATGTGCAGTCCCTTTTCATTGGTGGACAACACTTGGTTCCAACTTGGGGACGTCTTCTTCTCAGAAGTGCACGAGAACCTCGGAATCATTTCATCCACATATGAAACTAGCCTCCATGTTCAACAAAAATATCATCACTGCATAAAAGGTTGGCACTTATAAAGCAAAGCACAAGACATCAAATCCTATGAATCTAAGAAATCAAGATTGTTGCTCAAAAGAGCTTATTCAACTCTAAAATGCTGCTCAGTAGAGCTTATTCATTTCCTATCCTGCTATAGCATGTGACAAAATAAGGCTTACAATCGAAATTAGTAAATTAATGCAACCATCAAAACACCTCATGGATACAATGGTCATTTCCTATGGGCTTAGTCATCATGCAAAACTAGGAAACCTTAAAACCAAAATGTTTGCAAGATGGAATCTTGTCATTTCTGGGCTACAACAGATCCCGAGTACTTGAAAATGAAAAATGTCATCAATTTTGATACAACAGTGGACATGATATGCCACAAGATATGTGTAGACGTCCTGAAGAGAATGTTTGTGAACTCTGTCAAACCACATACTGCCCCCTTTTCTTGAAACTCCCATTTTTCCATCACATGAGAGCACATACTATTTTCCAAATTATTGTTGTTAAAGGTCTGTATTGGATATATGAAAACTTGTCACAAAGGAAGCATGATCTGCAATTCTATATTTTAAGTAATATTGATTCCATAGTCTTCCATAACCATTATTAGGTCACCACAAGTGCTAGTGATCCAACCCATCTGGTAGTTCTGAACCTAAGGCTCTAAGTGATAGGCTTATAAATAGTTGGGGAATGTTGTCCACTGTCATAGCTATAGAGTTTCCCCTAAGATATCACATCCACACTTCCAAAAACTTTTGTATTTTCGAACACAAGCATCAACTAATTAATATCATTAGGCTTACGATTTATCAATAGTTCTTATCCAATATTATCTAGTGTCCTAGCGTGATTTTTTCCCTTAGTGTTGCTATTATGGCTAGGGTTTCTTCAATAAATATTTAGTAGTAGTACACATTCATAAAAAATATGTATGCATAAATATAAAGAGTCTCAACAACTATATAATGTATGCATAAATATAAAATTCCCATAGCAATAATACTTTAGTCAAAGTACAACAACTCAGGTTTGACTGCCCAGTAGCAATGAATGCATCCAATCAATAGTCAATATAGGGTTGATAAAGACACACACTACAATTCTGCTACACTGACCAATCCAAGCATACTATCTTAATTTAATGTCTATTGGATATTCTAAGTTTATTTCATAGGGCTCCGACTTATCTTAGAGATAACCACAGACCTGGAAATGTCTTTGATAGTCTCAAGAAATAAGGTTGTTTTTCGAACTCCAGTAGGCTTGGTCCCTCTTCTTAGGGATAATATTAACCTTAAAGGTTATGGCTAGCTCAGAATTCTAAACAACACTGCACAATTACCCTAGAAAATGTAATCGCACACTTTTGTTGCTCTCTTGGACAATACTACACTAATAACCTATTTGACCCAATTATGTTGTACTGGTTTTCAAGGCCTATGTAATCAAAATTAAGATGCAACAACCTCAAAGATAAGTATTATGGAATTTGTGATACCAAATTGACCCATATTCAGTAATGTTTTGGGCCAACATTGATCCATGTGAAATACTTCCAAAATCCAATTTTCATTTCTCAATCTCATGTCAAAAACTAAGTAATTATAGAGTAAAAGCACATTTTATTTGTCTACTAGGCTATTTTAATATGGTTTCCACATCATAATTGACTCTTGGTTGACCACCCTTCTCTTCTGTGCTAAAAATGAAAACTCTAAATCTTTTAAGCTTAAAATGATTTCCATTCTTTTATTGTGGACAAGGTACTCAAAGTTATGAAAGGGGTTTGGGTCCCATTGTTCCTCTGGATTAAAAATATCATGTGACATAGCTATTATTCTAGTATCATGATGAACACTCTTAAAAAACATTTCACATTGATCACCTCGGCCAATTATTGTTTATTTTTGAATTATATTAGAATTGGTCCTGTCCCCCATAGAATGCAAAAGAGTCGGTACAAATTCATTCGTCGATTGTGTTCTAGGATATTTATACAAAGTAGTTAGGTACATGTCTACAACTACAACTATTTTTCATATCACATCATATAAGTTGCACTTAAAATTTTTGATAAATATTTCAGTTTCTTGATTTGGTTGTATAGGGTTTCTAGCACTAGATTGTGCATTGGAATGTTCTCCTTTAGCTATCTTTGCATGGTACTCAATAGGCCTATAGTTGTGAAACACTGGTTGCTTGGTTCCAAAATGGTTGATTCAAATATTTAACTTGGAATCAACACTTTCACTCACGGTGTTGACACCAATGCAATGATGCAAGAAAATAGTCCACTCAGGATGAACCACATCCTCAATGTGCTAGAGAAAAAATTTCCTATGAAAAATATTATAAAGCTCAGGATCATATCCAAACTTGTTACTCCTACTAGTAGCATATTTAAAAAAAAAAAATTCCTACAATTCATGTTTTTGGTTACCTGTGCATATATAGATCTTATTGATGTGAATCACACTTTGAAAGGTACCCCATAAGCTGAGTGGTCGGAGCAGCAAAATCTTTTTTATGACTATGTTGAGAAAATTTCCTCTTGCTAGTTTCAAAATCATTTTGACCTATATCATTGATCATTCCAGAATGCACCTTTTCCAAGCCCCAAAGTTGTCCCTCAGTGTCAACTTCATGTGGATTTGTTAAATGTTCGTTGTCTACATTTCCTTGTAAAAATATAGTGCATCAATGATTGTCCACATGTTCATGGAGAAGAGAATATCTTTGCATTTGATGTGGTCTAGAGAGAATTTTTATTTGGGTCAAGCTTGTATTATTCATCAATGATTTTATTGAAATCGCTTTCATTCTTATCACTGAAGTTGTAAATATCATTGAGGGTTTCATTACAGGTTTCATCAATCTTCTGGGTCTGTTCAACTTCATTATTGTCAACAATAGATCCATATAGAGGTGGAAATGGATCTGTATGACTGAGAGTTTCATTAATTGTGTGTTTATAACATACCTTTTGTTTTTCAACCATGGAATATTCATCACATATGTCAATAAATTTGTCTTCTAGATGAGTATTGACAGTAAAAGGGAGAAACTTCCCTATCCCGTCAAGATTGAGGAATAAATTTAGATCATAGGCATCATAAATAGGGGGACCATCAGATTCCATGACATAGGATATTTGAGGGTTGAACTATAAAATTAATTTTTTCTTCACTCAGATAATCACGAGGGTCACATTATTACTTTCATGGTTTTGAAAAACCCTTTGAGTTTATTGACCTCAAATTCTAGGAAACCATGATTACTTTAGTTTATTTCTTACACGATCATGATTAAATTCAAAGTGCAACGTGGGGGTACATTACTGCTCTATTCAAACTCACAATGGAATGTCGAGGTGCCATATATATTACCATGAAAGTCTGCAGCTCCCTTACTTTCACTGTTTGAAAAAATAGGATTAGTGTGATTGAAGTATAATTTTGTGTCCTCAAAAGTGTTTTTAGGATTTAAATTATCAGCAAGGGAAGCATGATATTCATATTTTTCAAATGGTTGATCCTTTTGGGTAGAAACATGGTTTCTACCCGACTAGAATTGGATACATCTTGTATCATTGGTGGAACTATTAAAAAAAAAATCATTTCCTATGTTTATTGCTTTGTCATGTTGGACATCATGACTAGCCTCCTCACAATGGTAAAAATTATTATCATGCTCCTTTTTTTCTGAAAATATTTCATAGAATCTAGGACACAGACATCAACACATACCAGTTCTTTGATGAGGTTGGGGTTTGCTGTGGGGCTATGTTGGTCACAAAGCAACCTGTCCATCAAGAACTAATCTTGTGAATTTGGAGGGTCCCTTTTAGTGATATTGTTATCATCTTCAAGAGGGTTTGGAGCTTCTTCTTCTTGTATGTACACCACAAGGTCTTGAAAGGTGTTTTCATCCCATATTATCTTTGGATCCCATGTTTAGCACAAAATTTATTGAAATATTTTAAGTAGAATTCCCCACCAGTATCATATCTAAGAGAGGAAATATGACAACCTAACTGTTTCTTTATTAATTATTTGAACTTTTGAAATTCATTAAACACATCATATTTTAATTATAGAAAATATACCCAATTTTTTCTACTTAACTAATCAACAAACGAAAGGAAGTACCTAGCACCCGTGGTTGATGTCATGTTCATTGGTCCACATATGTCTAAAATTACCAACTGAAGGACCCTCTACGCTTTCCAAGCTTGTCCTTTATAAAATGGTATTCAATGTAGCTTCCCTGCCTGACAAACTCTGCAAACTCTGTGGATCTTCTACATAATGTTCGGAAGTCCATCTATTAGTTTCTATCATTCCTACTGAGAGAGATAGGTCAAGTTGAGGTGCCCATACCTATGATGCCATAAGGGTGCTAGATTTTGCAATAAAAATTACCTTTAACTTACAATTTCCAATAAGTTCAATATTAAAAAATCTTAAGACAGTGAAAGCTAAGAGATTCATCTAAAATGGATCACTATAATCTTGGACATAGAAAGCACTCATCGTTGCAGAGTTTCCCAAAAGGTCAAACAATCTCAATTATATGTTGTACCTACCACTTAATTTTAGGTTCAAATCCTAAGCCATCAGATTCTCAAGTGCAAAGGTAAAATAAGAAAGTTACAAGTCACTATAGGAGATCAATGTTTCTTTTCAAATTTCTTCTTCCTTCAACTAGAGGGAATGATGAGATCCTAGGAGTTTAAGCTTTAGTGTTTTCAGACCTTGGGAACATATGAAATGAATCATATGAAATTTTTATTTCCATTAAGCATGAGGGTAGAATGATTAACTTAAATGGTGTTTAACACAATCCCTCTAGATTTGTCTCTTCAAATGTAAGGGCACCCACTCTCATAAAGGACATGTTGGGAGTTTAAAATTTAGTGTTTTCAAACCTTGGGCACATATGACATGAATCATATGAAATTTTTATTTCCATTAAGCATGAGCATAGAATGATTATCTTAAATGGCCTTTAACACAATCCCTCTATATTTGTCTCTTCAAATGTGAGGGCACCCACTCTCATGTTCAAATTTACTGATATTAGCCTTTAGGAAAAGATAATAAAATATAAATTGAATTAATGTATCAATCCATGTGAACATGATACCCATTCTCTCTCTCACACACTCAATGTGCAAACTTTGTCTCCTAAAGGACATGATTTGGGCCGTATATCAGTTGCCTCAAAAACTTATGTTTGGGTCAATTCTTCATGCAACATGATACTAAGAAGTTGCTAAGTTGTCTCCTACTAATATGGTAAACTGGTCAACATCAGTTCAGAAATTCTAGATGACACTCATGGTGTTGCAATGTTATATAATCTTACAAGTTGGCATACTTTCTTAGTCACACAGTGCTGAAAGACTTTCCTCAACTATTAATCCTAAAGAAGCCCAATAATGGGTGAACATGGATAGGCCAGCTCGAATTTTCTCACATGTCTTCCATCTCACTTAGACATATTTTGGGAACTCTTATACATTTACTATGTTAGTTTGCTAAGTCCAAAGACGGGGAAAATAAATAACAAGTGTTTGCAAGCAGCAACACACTTGACTAGATTGAACTCGACCTATTCTTATGATGGATGTACATTTTAAGGGTTTATTTCCTAATTCAAAATCGCTGAAGATATATAAACTAAATATTTCATTTGTCCTACCATTCCAATAGTGGATATGGAAAGATTCTTTGCAAATCTCTTTTTTTGCATATGGTAGGCCTCTCAATAGACTAAGCTTGTACTAGCATAATGCAAACATGACCTGCAAGTCACCACTATGTTTTGGTTTATGAAGGCTGTTGCATTATTGACTGACTAGTGAAGTATCAACCAGTGAATAAGTTTCAAGATTTGGAGAAGTCACAATATATATTATAATTTTTTCTTGAAGATTGGACTCTTGACCAATTTTTTCTCGGAATGCCTCTTATGAAAAAATAAGTTCTTCCTCACAAGTTAGGACACTCTTGAAAATACCAAGTTCACTAGAAAATTGGAAGCAAATATCTAATGCACGCATCATGCTACCACTACAAGCCATTGCAGAAAAATAAAAGCCAAGGTGAAAAAGGATCTACATCTACATTGTAGATGTGTTACAGTGACAATACTTTCTTGAATGTATATTCTCCAACATCCATAGAATTACCACAAATAATCATAGTTTGTATTTAACTCCAAATAATATACATTCCAATAAGAAGTTTTCAATCATAGTTTTACCTTATGGCAATGATTTTCCTTATGCCCTACTCTCATTTTCAGTCAAAAACTAGATTTCCTATATTGATGATGTTCCTACTGTCATATGACCAACTATAAGACAACTATCTCACTGTAATTCTAGATAAAATGAGAAGTGTACCTGTTGTTGACATATATGGTCACTCCTAGAGACAGCCTAGAGTTGCCATAGACTAGTGCCTAGGACATCTTATCATAGCCAGGAGCATATAATATAACTTGGGTGTCAATCCAAAAGCTCTCCTGCTATCTCTTGTAAACAAGGAAATTGATTTTAAATGGGACCAGAACTTACAGAAACTACCACAGGGAAAGCAATGTTGCAGAGATACAATGCAAAACTCCAACACCAAGGCATCAGACAGTTAAGAGACAATTTACTGTAAAGAGGGCCGATTCAAATAATATGCCACAGAAATTAAATATCAGAAGGTATATGCAGTGAAATAAATATAAGAAGATATTAGTTAACTTAGGTCTGATTCCCAGATACACAACATAACCATATATGGGCTTATCAATCTAAGAATCCATACATGACAATGGTGTTTTAAAATCACCCTCCCAAAGCAACTAATATAGCAGAAAGATGGATGAAATGAACATGAAACAGTATATCACGCCTGAGCCATATTTAAAGCGCTTGACTGATCCAAGTATGGGTATTAACTAGGATAAATCCTTACCTAAGATCAATGAGCCACTCGCATTCCAGAACATGATACAAGAAGATGAATGAAATGAAATGTTGTATTAAGCACATAAAAGGAAGTTACATACGGTGGGATACCAAAGACTAGAATCCTCTAATACAGATAGAACTCCTCCTCACTAAGACCCTACAGGCTCTGAGCCTTCATATAAGAGCTTATGCAAAATGTATACAAAAATGCCTTTCACTGCACAATTCTCTGATAAAAATCTGGAACCCTTACAATGTCTTTCTTCCTCATTTTTATAGAGGAAGGAGAGGAAAAATCATGAAAGAAGTAGGTGAAAACAATTAATTGTTTCATTAAAACAAAATGGCGGAAACATTCATGCCCACACTATTTGACGGCCATGAAATACTGCACGTACTTTGTTGCCAGCTCCATGAAGTAAATGCACTGGGTAGAAAATCTCTTTAGGGGTAAGGTATGAAGAATAAAATATGTAACGCTATGTACTTTCCTGAGAGAAAAATATGTTGAAGTAAAACCTGGAAGATATGATTTTTATGCACTTGTACTCTTTGCCTTCTAAATGTGGTATTGCTATTTAAAATCTTTGGCTCCAGACGTTGAATCATTTGCTCTCTGACTGCTACTTTTTTCCGTATGATTAATAACCCCGTCTGTGGAAAATCTATGTTTTAAATTGCTTTGGAGAGTTTGGTAGACTTTTACCATGGCTTCTTTAATGCAAGCCATGTCACGGAAACTACCCAGGATCTTCTTCATGAACATGGTACTTGAACACCCAGTATTACAACGCGTCTTTTGCTTCAGCAATGGATGCCTCGAATTGTGATAGCTCTTCTTCTTCGCCATAAACCGACAAAACCCACAAACATATTAAATAAAACCTAACACAATGGTGGTGAATGTGATCGTGATCATGGAATGGTGATGTAGACTGGGAGAAATGATGAGAAGATGCAGGGTGGCGAACAATGCAGATAAATAGTGGAGGAACGAAGGGTGGAAATGAGATACATAGCGGAACGACGATAAATGAACGAGATGGAGACACGTAACATAAATACTGAGATATGACACATAAATGGGATATGCGAATGGTGGAGGAGAATGCAAATGACACGTGGACGTACAAAATACTTATACGGAAATGACGACGTGGAATTTGTGACGTGGAGGTGGACCAGGTCAATGGCTGGGCAGACAAACGATCTGAGCCGCACGATCCTTAAACGAGATCAACGGTTTAAACTGTGTCGGGCGGTGATGTGATGGTGGGCCACGAGAATTATAGGCTCGGTTTAAAACACATGCAGCTTCGAAGAGTGGTCACCGTCGGATGAAGGCCTCAGGATTTGACGGTTCACGTTAATTTCGTTGCGCGCCTGGGATCGAACGTTAACGCGCGAAATGGGGTGGTATTGTAATAGTGGCCTAGGATGCGTGGTGCCTGCTGAATGGAATCACTGCCATTTGAGAGAAACCTCCAGTCCTTCAAAAGCAGTGCGGGGAAAACGAGCCGGTTTTGACAGCGGTTTTTAGGGCGCGGGGACCAAAAAGGTAGTGCGCTATGGTGTGTTGATTTGTGTTTGATCGAACGGCCTGGAACGGACCTGATGGCTTTAAATGATAAGCTCCTTTTGATCTGGCACCTAGTCTAGCGCCTGGGTTACATGAGAAATCCACTAAAGGGGCTAAGATCGAAAGGGCTGGGCCTTTAATATTTTCATTTTTTGGCCTTTTTATAATGAAATTTGACTCTGAAGGTAGGAAAGGATACATGAGAAAGGTTTTCTTAAACCATGAGAGGGGATTAATCATGTTAAAGTGGGGGTTATCGGTCAAGAAACATAACGAGGGCTGAAATGATCAACATTCGGCTCCATCTGGGGACGACACGTTCATCCCTAGACGTGTCGAGAACTGCGCAGACCTCCTAATCATTATCTATGTAGACTTTGCTCCTTAGCCCTTATGCATTTAACTTCATAATTCATTTTCACGCCCACCCTGTTTAAACAAAAACTGTAGCGAAAAATAATATACAGTATGGTACATCAGGCGTTTTCAGCCTGGGTTAAAATTGAAAGTAGGGCTTGAGAAATTGACCATTTACAGGGGCATCAAGTAAGTCGCCCTGTAAATTCTCCAATACAAACGTGTTATTGCCTCCCTGTTCCACAATTTTGAATGGGCCAAACCAGAGTGGGTCAAACTTACCATGTTTTCCTTTTTCAGCCCTTCAGACATCCCATCTGAGCACCAGATCTCCAATCTGCAATTTCCTGTATTTTGCATGCTGATCGAATATGTGTTTCATTTTTTCCTGATATTCAGCTAATCTCTGTTTCACTTGGTTCCGTGTTTCCTCTAATTCCACCAAATGATTGATTCTTCTGACCATATCATCAGGTTCCTCCTGAATGTCTTGCATGAAACGTGCCACTGGTAAGGCCAGCTGCACAGGAAACACTGTTGCTCATCCATATACCAATTCATATGGAGATTTCCCCGTTGCTCTCTTACTGGTGATTCTATTTTCCCATAGAGAAAATCTCAATTGGGAATCCCAATTTTTCTGATTCTCATTTATAGTTTTCTTCAAGGCCCTCACTAAATCTTTATTAGATGATTCTGCCAAGCCATTCCCCTGTGGATAATAAGCTGTGGAGTGATTTAGTGCAATATTATACTACTGGCAGAAATTTACAAATTTTGCAGATTTGAAGGCTTGTGCATTATCAGTCACTATTCTGGGAGGACAGCCAAACCTAGATATAATGTTTTCTTCCATGAACTTTATGATGACAGTGTCAGTAGCATTCCTTGTAGGTATGGCTTCCACCCATTTTGTAAAGTAATCTGTGGCTGTTAATATCCATTTATGCTGTCCACTTGATGGGGGATGTATTTCTCCAATAAAATCTATTCCCCATTGTTGAAATGGCTCTTTCACATGAACTGGGATTAGGGGCAGAGCTGCCAACTTCTGTCTCTCAGCAAATTTCTGACACTTATCACATGTTCTGACCCAAGTAAAAACATCTCCAAATAATTTTGGCCAGTAGAAACCAACCTTTAGGATTTTATGAGCTGTAGCCCTCCAGCTTTAGTTTCCTCCACAGATTCCTTCATGAAATTCCATCATTATACTTTCTACTTCATCCTCTGTAAGGCACAGGAGTAGGATTCCAGAAGGATCTCTCCAATATAGTTGCCCATTAGAAACTATGTACTTCTGTGATTTCAGTCTTAAAGCTCTGTATTTTTCTTTATTGTAACTGGGAGGACAGCTGAGTGTCAAAAGATAATCAACTATTCCTTTGTACCATGGACTGGTGAGGTATTTTATATGTGCTTTCTGAGAAGTAACTTCCAGTCCTTGCTGCTTCATTTCACTCTCAGAATCTTCACTTGAAATCATAGAAAAATTTATGCCCAGATCTTGATAGTTTGATTCAGATAACATTTTAGCAAGCCCCTGTCCTTTGATCAACTTGGTAGGGTGGATATCTAGATCATACTCCTGTATTTTAGCAATCCACCTTCCCCTTTTTCCTTCACTGTCTCCCTGAACGAGGATATCCTTTACAGCCGTAGTAGGTACGAATGCAGTGATGTGAGATTGCAAAATATACATGCAAAAATCTTTGAGAGATTCCACCAGGGCATAGGCCTGCTTCTCCAATATATTATATTTCAGTTCTGCATCATGGAGAACCTGACTGAAGAAGGCAATAGGCTGCTCATATCCTTCTTCATTTTTCTGTAGCAGAACTCCAGCTACTGTATGAGGTGAAGCAAATGAAAAGATCATAAATGGTTTAGTATAATCTGGCCCAGCTAGTACAGGAGCTTCAGCAAATGCTGCTTTAATTATAGCAAAGGCCTCCCGTGATTCTTGTGACCATTTCACCTCATTATTCTTCTTTAGCATATCTGTTATATGCCTAACTATCTCAGCATAGTTAGGAATAAATCTTCTCAGAAAATTTATACGGCCTAAAAATATCTGCACTTCCTTCTTATTTCTGGGGAGAGGGATGCTATTTATAACCTCTACTCTTTTGGGATCTATCCTTACCCCATCTTTAGTTACAATATGCCCCAAAAGTTTTCCTTCCTCTAATGCAAATAAAGATTTTTGTGGATTAAGAGAAAGACCATATCTTCTGCATTTTTCAAAAGTTCTTTGTAGATGTTGAATGTGTTCAACATCATTTTTTGAAAACACTGTAATATCACCAAGGTACACCACCATAAATTTATCTTTCTCCCCAACAAAAGCAATGTCCATGGCCCTCTGAAAAGTGGCCCCTGCATTGATCAATCCAAAAGGCATCCTGGCATACATAAATGTACCCCATGGTGTGATGAAAGCAATTTTCTTCTGATATTCTGGAAGTACAGCCACCTGGTTATAACCAAAGAAACCATCCATCATCGACATTCTAGAGGCTCCAACCACTTTCTGCAGGATGTGGTCCATCTTGGGTAGTGGATAATTATCTTTTAAAGATGCTCTGTTTAAATTCCTGAAATCCACACACAGCCTTATTTCTCCATTCTTCTTTCGGACAGGAACGAGGTTCGCCACCCATTCGGAATATCTCAAGGGCACAATTATTTTGGCTTTTAGCAGCTTCTTGATTTCTTTTTCAATGGAGGGAAGCAGCAAAGGATTTATCTGTCTAAGCTTCTGCTTATAAGGTTTTGCATCTTCCCTCAGAGGGATTTTATGCTGCATTATACTAATATCAAAATTTTTAAGGTCCTGATAGGACCATGCAAATACATCCTTGTATGACTGAAATAATTTCAAGTATTTTTCCTTATACTCCTCCGGGACCTTTTAGGATAATCTCACAATTTTGGGATCAACATTGGTACCCAGATTCAGATCTTCCACCTGATCTTCTTCTACCACTTTACTAGGCTACGCTGGGACATAATTATTTTCAAATAACCTTTCTAGAGGCACCAACCCTCTGGGAATAACATTTCCTTTCAGCTGCAGCACTTTACTTCCTGCCATTTTCTCCTTCCAATTATTTTCTAAAACATTCTCAGTATCCTCTTCATCACAATCATCAATCTCCATGCTGGAGAATTCTCCCACTGTTTCCAGGAATCTCTTCATTTGTTCCTCATCTTCAAATACCTGCCAATGCTTAAAATTATCTAGGATTGACGGCCTATAACGTACCTCGATTTCATACCTTAGGAGAGGTTTTTGAGGGGGACGAAATGTACTGGCAGCTATAGGAAGAGAATCTTCCATTCTATTCTGCTCTCGGGGCATGAACTGGATATTAAATGTTGAGAAGAAATTCTCCACCGTGTCCCACACTTCATTCCTGTAAGCCCTCAACCTAGGATGTTTGGTTTGACATTGATTTCTGACCTGTCTGACCACCAGCTCAGAATCTCCCAGAACCTTCAAACTCTGTATACCCATGCTCTTGGTTGTTTGCAATCCCAATAATAGTGCTTCATATTCAACTACATTATTAGTAGCTTCATATTCCAATTTAAAAGACAGTGAGATCCATTTTCCTGTAGGAGAAATCAATAATACTCCAGCCCCATTACCTTCTCTAGAATTTGCTCCATCAAAATGTAAAGTCCATACTCCTGCTTCATGGTCTTCTAAAGGCTGCTCAGTCCTGATTTGACAGAAGGAAGGTTCATGAGTGAAATTGTGATCTTCTTCTAACATCAAACATGAGAAATCTCCTTCTTTACTGTAGACTGGTGAATTCTCTGAGCTGTCAGCCTTAGTCACCATCTTGATGAATCTAGTTTCTCTGTATAGCCTCCTCTCCTAGCCACCAAAAACAGGGATAGTGGCATAGGTTAAATCCATCTTGAGTGACCCACCGATTTTTTTTCCCCAGGACCTTGACAACAACATGCCAAAGCGAGCTGGGATGTCAACCACCACAATGTCCATTACTACACTTTTTGCTGGAATTTGGGCCAGATT
The DNA here is from genome assembly GCA_034641835.2 of Pinus albicaulis. Classification (NCBI taxonomy): domain Eukaryota; kingdom Viridiplantae; phylum Streptophyta; class Pinopsida; order Pinales; family Pinaceae; genus Pinus; species Pinus albicaulis. The sequence continues at coordinate 137,725,853 of CM076570.1, read as the reverse complement.
GACCACTAAATCTTGAATCATCCCTAAACATTTAACTCTTTTGGAATCAAATGAATAGAGGTCTTTGTATGGGTGAGTGATCTGTAGTCCTAGTTGTTCCATGACTGATAGAGGCATAAGATTATGGGAGGCCCCAGAATCTAGCATACAATTGTGTAATAGCAGGTCATGAATCACTAGAGACACATAGAAGGGAGGAGTAGAAGGATCAATCTCCTCGACATGAGGGCCAAACACAACCATGGGTCTTTCTTCTTGGAGGTTAAGACTATCTGGAATTATTGGTGCTTCAGGAGGGAGCAATAAAGAAGTGACTTGAGATTGATATGCAGGTTGTTTCAACAGCTCAGTCAGGGGAACTGGGATTTTGACTTTTTCAAGTTCTTTTTGTAGATTAAAAGCAGGAGGGGAATTTTCTAATACAACTTCTTTTCACTCTTTATTTTCAACTGGAGGTTTAACTTCTTTTGATACAAACTCAGCATTAGGAGTGACTACAACTTTTGAAGAATAAGGAATTTGATCATTAGGCTGCAAAGGTTTGCTCAGAGGGCTCTTACCTTTGTCTGTAAATTTCTGCACTGTTGATTCCTTTTGAGCAGATGCTTCCTTCTGGGGAGGCTCTTCTTCTTGATCCTGAGTTCGAGTTCTCTTCCTGGAAGATCTGAGATCATATCTTCTATTGAAATGTGCTTGCATGAAATCATTAAACTGTTTGCAATAGTGATCAATTTCTGCATCTTCGGTGTCTCTGATCTCTTCTTCTTCTTCTTGCAATGGACATTCTATTTCATCATTGTTTGAGAAAGCAAGGTTTGCATCTTGCAGTTCATAAGCAGCATCTTCAGTGGAGTCATCTACTGGGCCTTCCAGGTATAATGGGTGTGGAACTTGATCTTTTTGCTCCTTTGCTTCCCTTGGCAATATTTGCAAGGGTGGCTTTCTATACTGAGGATTGTAACCCCTGTTTGGAGCATTCTGGAAATTCTTGGAGGCTGCATTCTTGGTTTCCAATTCAAGCTTGACTAGTTTATTAGAAAGATTCTTAATCATTTTTTTCATTTCTTCAATTCTATCTGAGTCCTTATCCTGATTGGAAGTAGATACTTCCTCTTTACCCCTTCTTCTAGCATCTTGTTCAGCTTTCCCTCTTAATTTTCCAGTGGAAACAAATTTTTCTTCCAATTCAAGTGCATCTGACTGAGCATCATCTAGAGTGGCAGGCTTTCTTTCCCTGAGAGAGAAACCAAAATCTAAGTCAAAGGCTGCTATGAAAACAACTTTGGCAGCATTCTGATGAGGCTTCATATCTGCAGGGAGGTTTAGATATAACTTATTAAATCTTTTGATAAATTTTGACACCCCTTCATTATGTTTCTTCTTGAGTGTATTGAACTCAGTAAGACACTATCCATGATCTTTCTTTTCTCCCCATTTCCTGAGAAAGGTATTTTCCATATCGTCCCAAGTGGTTATGGAACAGTTTCCTAATGTTTTGAACCATTTTATGGCTTCACCGTTCAGAGATTGCACAAACAGTCTTAAGACTACATCCAAATGTTCTACATTAAAGTTCTCTGCAAAAGAGCAGAAGGTCTCAAGATGTTTCTGAGCATCAATTTCATTTTCCCTAGTGAATCTGGGCAAGATCTTCAAATAATCTTGTGGCATATCATTCAACACTTGAGGTAATGCCAGGGGAGCATATTTGTTTAACAAAAAAGCTGGAACATTAGCCATTGGAGGAGGTGGGGGTTGTGCAACAATCTGATGTACAAAGGGAGTAAGAGGTGGAGGTGGAGTGTGGATAACAACAGGAATATACTGGACAACATCTTGAGGTGTAGATGGGAATAGTTCACGGTTAACAGCAGCTACTTCAGTGACCTCTTTAACTTCTTCGACATCAGGAGTAGGGTGAAGATGAGCTTTAATTCTAGCACTTCCCCTAGGTGGGCTATCAGAGTAATATTCTGTGTCTCCAACAGTGGAGTCGAGATTTTCTGCTAGAACTTCTTGAGAAGATGAAGATGGGCAATCTTCTATTGAAAACTCAGGGATTTCAGCACATGCTGATTTCTTTTCTTTCCAACTTATTTTATGTATAATCTTCTTAGGGTCAGACACTAAAGGTGTCTTTGACTGTGATGTATCTGACCTTAGGTGTGGCTTACGGGGAGCCAGGACTACCAATAGATTTATCAAATAAACAACAGTGGAGTCGCCAAGGTGAGAGATATACAACTCTTCAACTCTCTGTTCTCACCTGATTAGAGAGTGAATATGATTTTTCAAGGCCCAGGGATAATGATTTTCTTAAATTCGATCCCCGGCAACGACGCCAGAAAGATGTTGTCGACATATATGGTCACTCCTAGAGACAACCTAGAGTTGCCATAGACTAGTGCCTAGGACATCTTATCATAGCAAGGAGCATATAATATAACTTGGGTGTCAATCCAAAAGCTCTCCTGATATCTCTTGTAAACAAGGAAATTGATTTTAAATGGGACCAGAACTTACAGAAACTGCCACAGGAAAATTAATGTTGCAGAGACAATGCAAAACTCCAACACCAAGGCATCAAACAGTTAAGAGACAATTTACTGTAAAGAGGGCTGATTCAAATAATATGCCACAGAAATTAAATATCAGAAGGTGTATGCAGTGAAAGAAATATAAGACGATATTAGTTAACTTAGGTCCGATACCCAGATACAAAACAAAACCATATATGGGCTTATCAATCTAAGAATCCATACATGACAATGGCGTTTTAAAAGCACCCTCCCAAAGCAACTAATATAGCATAAATATGGATGAAATGAACATGAAACAGTATATCACGCCTGAGCCATATTTAAATCGCTTGACTGATCCAAGTATGGGTATCAACCAGGATAAATCCTTACCTAAGATCAATGAGCCACTCGCATTCCAGAACATGATACAAGAAAATGAATGAAATGAAATGTTGTATTAAGCACATAAAAGGAAGTTACATACTGTGGGATAACAAAGACCATAATCCTCTAATACAGATAGAACTCCTCCTCACTAAGACCCTATGGGCTCTGAGCCTTCATACAAGAGCTTATGCAAATGTATACAAAAATGCCTTTCACTGCACAATTCTCTGATAAAAATCTGGAACCCTTACAATGTCTTTCTTCCTCCTTTTTATAGAGGAAGGAGAGGAAAAAATCATGAAAGAAGTAGATGAAAACAATTAATTGTTTCATTAAAACAAAATGGCGGAAACATTCATGCCCACACTATTTGACGTCCATGAAATACTGCATGTACTCTGCTGCCAGCTCCATGAAGTAAATGCACTGGGTAGAAAATATCTTTAGGGGTAAGGTATGAAGAATAAAATATGTAACATCTGTATTTTATTGAGAGAAAAATCTGTTGAAGTAAAACCTGGAGGATATGATTTTTATGCACTTGTACTTTTTGCCTTCTGAATGTGGTATTGCTATTTAAAATCTTCGGCTCCAGAAGTTGAATCCTTTGCTCTTTGACTGATACTTTTTGCCGTATGATTAATAACCCTGTCTGTGGAAAATCTATGTTTTAAATTTATCTGGAGGGTTTGGTAGACTTTTACCATGGCTTCTTTAATGCAATCCATGTCACGGAAACTACCCGGGATCTTCTTCATGAACATGGTACTTGAACACCCAGTATTACAACGCGTCTTTTGCTTCAGCAATGGATGCCTCAAATTGTGATAGCTCTTCTTCTTCACCATAAACCTACAAAACCCACAAACATATTAAATAAAACCTGACACAATGGTGGTGAATGCGATCGTGATCATGGAATGGTGATGTAGACTGGGAGAAATGATGAGAAGATGCAGGGTGGTGAACAATGCAGATAAATAGTGGAGGAACGAAGGGTGGAAATGAGATACATAGCGGAGCGACGATAAATGAACGAGGTGGAGACACGTAACATAAATACTGAGATATGACACACAAACGGGATATGCGAATGGTGGAGGAGAACGCAAATGACACGTGGATGTAAAAAAGACTTATACGGAAAGGACGACGTGGAATTTGTGACGTGGAGGTGGACCAGGTCAACGGTTGGGTAGACAAATGATCTGAGCCGAACGATCCTTAAAGGAGATCAACGGTTTAAACTGCGTCAGGCGGTGATGTGATGGTGGGCCACGGGCGTTATAGGCTCGGTTTAAAACACATGCAGCTTCTAAGAGTGGTCACCGCCGGATGAAGGCCTCAGGATCTGACGGTTCACGTTAATTTCTCTGCGCGCCCGAGATCAAACGTTAACGCGCGAAATGGGGCGGTATTGGAATAGTGGCCTGGGACGCGTGGCACCTGCTGAATGGAATCGCTGCCATTTGAGAGAAACCACCAGTCCTTCAAAAGCAGTGCGGGGAAAATGGGCCGGTTTTGAACAGTGGTTTTTAGGGCGCGGGGACCACAAAGGCAGTGCGCTATGGTGCGTTGATTTGTGTTTGATCGGACGACCTGGAACGGACCCGATGGCTTTAAACGATAAGCTCCTTTTGATCTGGCACCCGGTCTAGCGCCTGGGTTACATGAGAAATCCACTAAAGGGGCTAAGACGGAAAGGGCTGGGCCTTTAATATTTTCATTTTTTGGCCTTTTTATAATGGAATTTGAATCTGAAGGCAGGAAAGGATACATGAGAAAGGTTTTCTTAAACCATGAGAGGGGATTAATCATGTTAAAGCGGGGGTTATCGGCCGAGAAACATAAATAAGGGATGAAATGATCAACAGGGCATATGAAATTGTGAAATTTTTTTACAATGGAGCAATAAAAATCAGGACAATAGATGAAGAAGAGGTCACTTTTCTTGTGAATGGTCATAGATTGAAGCTGTATCATAAGCCACTTTCAAGAGAAGAATTTGTCAAGAAGTTCCAGGAAAACGGTGATGTGAAGTTAATGAAGAAGAATCTTTCTTCTTCATCAACTTAATTGAATTTTTTGAAGTCATTTTATTGAAAAAAATTAAAATTAAAAAAAAAAAAAGTATAAACATGAAAACTAATCACTGATTAGCATGTTTATACAGAAAAGGTAGAGTAAAAATCAGAATCTTTCTGACACTTTAGCTTTTCAAATTTGTTTTTCTGCAATCAGTTGTTACAAAATCATAAGTGCAGATCCATTTCACTTATGGTCCATTTCATTTCATTCATCCATAATTCATTTCATTCATTCATCCATACTCCATTTCATTCATTCATACACACTTCATTCATTTCACTCCATGGTCCACCTCATTTCCATTCCATATTTTTAAATTTTGATGTATTTCTGCAATTGAATAATACATATCATGAATTGCAGGCAACTTCTCATACTTCACTCCATTTCATAAGTTGTGATCCATTCCACTCCATTATTTACTTCATTCATATTCCATTACATCATATTTCATTATCCATCTTCACTCATTTCATAAAACATTCCACTCATGCTCCAAACCATTCCATTTCATGTTTCAAGTTCTCTATAGGTACATTCTGAAATCAGTCAGACATTCTGTAGCCAGTCAGACATTCTGTAGCCAAAGATCCTGAAGGCACTGTCTAGTAATCACCTGATCTGCAATAAAATGATCCTGCATATCCATGAAAACAAGCAAAATCAAGAAGGTTATGAAGACTAAAAAATTAATGATTTTCAGGAGAGAACAAAGCATATGAAGAACACAAAAAAAAATCATAGGAAAGGCAAAGGTAAAAGTTCTGATTATAATGACATATCATGAAAGATTTTAGTATAGTTAAATTATGAATAATTCAAAAAGTTTTTTTTAATTAATTTTGTTGATCATGCCTAACAAAACTCCCGCAAAAACTTTGGATAAAACTCCTTCTATTCCGCCATTTCAAAACACATATCCGATCATCATTTAAAAATCGAAACGGTTAAAGTGCTGAAGTGATTGGATTAGTCACGTCATTAGGCCAAATCATTTAATGATGATTTTGAATTCGTTACAAAATATCTCCGCGGTCTTTTCTTCCGTGATATCTTTCAACTCATATACATCATCCTCACCTCATTATATTCATTCCGTAACCACTCCATATCACTCTTTCCCATAGCCAATTTTTAACCATTCTGGTCTGTGAAACAGAGGCATCTCTGTAACAACCATTGTCACCGTGAACAGAGGAGCAACAATTTGAAGGTTGGAAAGAGGATTTATGGGTCTTATAGTGAGGACTGAACCGGTTGGCACTAAGTACTTGGAAGGTTATCCCCAAATCAGAGAAATGTTGCAGCAAGCAGGGTGGTTGCAATTCTTTGAAAAATTCAGTGGGTTTCACAAAGAGGTGACCAAAAAGTTTGCAAGATCCTTCAATGGAGCTGAGGTTGAGATAGGAGATATTGAATTCACCATTACTGAAGCCTTCATTGTAGAAGCAACGGAATTTCCCAGACAAGGAGAAAGTTGGTTCAAGAATAGAGAATTTCATAACGAAGCATGGAAGCAGATACTCAAGTCACCAGGTATGGATGTTACCATTTTTAAAAAGGGTATCCCTAGCTCTGCACTAAAGAAAAAATGGAGGAACATGTTGCTTATCTTGCAAAAATTCATCACTTGTGAAGGAAGATATGGTACTTTCTATGTTTATCATATTCGGTTGATAATGCATTTCCTAGAAGAAGAACTCAATTTGCCCTTTTTCTTGCTTCATAGTTTAAAGAAAATAGCCTCAAGTGTTCAAAAGAGAATTCAATTTCTGGAAACAACCTTATACCACCATGGTTTAGTCAAAATTTTGATTGAACATCATTTGAGAAAAATGGGAGATAATTGGGAAGAATTATTAGTGAGAAATCACTTTGAAGAACCCAAGGAACCTCCACCTGAAGACAAACCTACAAAAAGAAGCAGAAAATGGAAACCCTCCAAAACTAAAACTGGTAAAACAATACAAGAAAGCAGTGAAGAAATGATTTCTGAGAAATTGGCTCAGATTAAGAAGCAGCTTAAGAAAGAGAGGATAATAAGAAAATTTTCCAGAGAGAAAGGAGAAGGGCCATCTCAACTGAGAAGGAGCCACAGACTTAGAGGCATACTAAAGAAAACAAAGGTTAAACAAACTGAAGTCATAAACATAGAGGATGAAGAAACACCTACTGAGGAGGATTTTGATGAAGGAGCTCCTAAAATAGACCCAGCACAGCAAGAAACTTACAACTATGTTGAGACATTAGAGAAAAGAGCTTCAGAAGGAAGAGACAGAACTCCTAGTCCACCAAAATCTGCAGTTGATATCCTAAGGAGAGATAAATATGAGTTAGAAATACTCAATAGACATATCAAGAATGAGAATGAAATTCTGAGAGAGCAGGTTAAACTGAAAACTGATATGAATTCAACTCTGTCTCTACAAATGCAAAAGTTACACAAGGCCAATGAAAAATTGAAGAAGAGAAATAAAAAGTTAACCAGGGCACTCACAAATTTGAGATTCAAGTTAGTCATAAGGAAGCCCAGAAGGCCTTTGACTGCCAGGAAAAGCAGAAGAAGAGGGTTGGATGCCCTTGCAGAGGTCTCATAGTTCATGGAATAGTTGCATGAGGACATGCAAGAATCTAGCAGTGGGGATATGTTGAGCTCCAAAGATGTTCTTTCTTCCACCACATTCCACTCCATTTCCTTTGTCCATTATTAATCACAGGCTCAAATGATGAGTAGAATTGGTTAAAATTTATTTAAGAATATATATCATGACTAACTTGCTATGTTTTTATGATTTTTTCATTGTAGTACTTTTTGAACTAGATCTAGCTACAGAATGCAGAAATTTTGTATCTAGTTGCCGATTCTGCAGCTGTCTTCATGTCTACGCAAGTTCCAGGTGTCATCTTAGATGAAAACACATATGGTCATATTCCACATCATTCCCTCATCATTTTTTTCTCTCCACGAAGTTTGAATGGAATTCTATAGGCGGTTATGTACGTGGGAACTCAAACTAGGAGAGAGATTCCTAATAGGACAAGGACAGTCTAGATGTCCTTAATTATATTACGTGACCACCATCAGAGTCCTAGTTTGATTTTTATTTGGAAAAACAATTATCCCTAGGTTATCTCAAGACATTTATGTAATTTTGTTACAAATATGGCTTGGGAAACCGAGGGACAAGGTTAGATTTTGTGATTGATTGCTAGATTTCAGAAGTTCGAAGACACTCTGTTTTTTAAGTAATTTCTCTTTAATGAAAGAAGCATCACTTCCTTGAAAGCGTTGAGTCAATATTGAAGTAGATTTCATGCTACTCTGGTGGTAGAGGGCCCCTGCTACCTGACCAGCCTTGTTTATATGGTTTAGATAAGTATTTTAGTCTCGTTTTCATTTCTAGCTTAGGAAAGTTTCTGAATTTTATGTTCATACTTGTTTACATTAATTATCACAGCTAGACTTACTCTTATAAACTCTTCCAAAATATCATCACGATGAATAAGGCATAGCTGTGGTATTGTAGTTTTTAGTTGCATTTCCTTTCAAATTTTATGATTTATGCTTGTTTACACTAAGTGTCACAGCCAGTCTTACTCTTACAAACTGTTCCAAAACATCATTAACAATGAATAAGAAACAGCTGTGGTGTCTTAAATTCTAGTTGTATTTTCTTTCAATCTTATGTTTATGTTCAATTTCATTGAATAATACAGCCAGAATTGTTTTACAAACTCTTCCAAAATATCATTCCTATTGAACGAGATGGGCTGTAGAATTCCATAGACTAGTTGCATGTTAATTTAGTTATAGCACTCCGGAGGTTGATTGGATTTAGTTCAGCTCTGTCACTACATTTCTAGTTTAATAATGGCATTTTAGTTTAACTCTGTTCACTGTACTTCAAGTAGATTAGAAGCACTCTAGTTCAGTCTCAGTTCATTTTGTTTCAAGAAAAGATTAATGGCATTCTAGTTTAAGTGTAGTCACTGCATTTTAAAATTGATAGACCGCTTTCTAGCCTAGTGTTATCCATTGTGTTTCAAGTTGTGCTAGTTGTCAAAATTAGTCTCTCGGCCTTCATTATTTACAACTTACTTTTGTTCTGAATTTATATTGATACATCATCACATGAACAGGGGTCAGTAATATCAGTTTAAGGCTTTGATCATTCTGCAAATCTTTTACAAATTCACCTATAGCCTTTTTCCCAAGCATTATTCTAGAAAATCTCAAAACTTATGAATAAGGCCTAGAAGTGATAAGTCAAGTTGCAGAATAGGGTAACTTCAGCATCATAGGTTAATCTATAATAGAAACCTTACTGTGTTACAAATAATCATTTTGTAATATTGTGAGTTGATTGTTTATCTAGGAGAACTTCATTTACACTTAACTTGTCCATTTCTCAAGCTCTTCCAACACACCTTTAATGAATGAATTGGATAAGTTCAAGCTCATGTTGTGATTTATTTTCTTGCAATGAAGTAATTATCAAGCTTTGCATTTGTTGTTTGTCATCCATAGTTTAGGATTTGTTCTGTTTTAGTATAACCATCCACTTCTCTTTTCCAACATTTAGCTCTTTTTTTCTTTTGAACATAAAACCATAAAACCAAAAACATCATAAAACACTAAACACAACGTAGTGAGAAAAAAATACCTAGGCACATATAGTGCACCACACTTCAGCAGTTTACCAACCCTGGTTGACAATTAATGAACTCAACTTAGGAACACTAGGTTGAGCACAAACACGAGCATTAGCCAAGTGGTCTAACAACTTATTTCTTCCTAGGTTCCCTATATATTAGCGTAGTCCCTTACTATAGATTCTCCCATAGTGGATCCCGTAGTGGTTCGCTTCTATAGTCCTTCCTCTCCACGAGGGTATGTTCCTAGGTATGCTGCTAGGTTTACTGCTAGTACTGCGTATGAAATTGCTTGTGCTGCTTAAACAGATGGATCTTCTAGCCTTACCATCACTACTGCTACCTCCACCTTTACTGTTGCTCTAGCAGCCTCTGCCTCTAATGCTTAGTAGGTTAGTATCTTCGAACCCTTACCTCCACTCTGAGTAGGTCAGTCTCTTACTCTGATACCTTTTCTTCTGTTTACTCTAGCTTTACGGCCTCCACTACTGATGCTATTGGTGGTGCTATTGGCTATGAGGGGTCTGGCTTGCTTTATGGCTATGATGGCTCTGGAACTAGAAGGGGTGTTGTTAGCTATGGGTCTTAATCATGATCTAGCTCTTCCTCTCGAGCATCAGAATATGAATCAGAAATGACAAAATATCCATCTTTTACTAGGCCCTATAGGGGTTATCCTTTAGGCGGTTATCGTTTATTAGGTGGTTACTCATGTGGTAGTGGTGGTTACCCATGCGGCTGTTCTCCCTTCCAACAAGGTAAGCTCCTTCAACTGGATCGAATGCATAAGCAACAACAACAACTACTGAACCAATGGGATAAATCTCAAGATTCGGATTTGAGTTCGAGGTTGAAAGTTATGCATCTTCGTAGTCTACTTGCACCATTGACCGACTCGCCGTAGGAGTTCTTTGGGCGGTGTTTGAACTAACTGAGACACTTCGCATTCAAACCATTGAATTTAGCCATATTCGCTATGTTATATATGCAATTACGCGGCATCAAATCAAATTGATTATTTACAATATTGTCGCGATGCAATTATAAAGACCGCGAAACATGTGTCACGAAGACCTCGTAACACCTATTGCAAAAGGATATTTTTCATCTCTCCTTAAGTGAAATGTGATACCTTACCTTTCATTCTTTACTTTGGGGTTAAGAAAAATAAGGTTATCACTTAATAAAACTTCTAAATTAGTATTTTTATCCATGGGTAGTATGCCTACCAGCTAGTTACCGACACGAAAGACCGGCATTTACCTTTATATCTTAACAATATATTGTGGTTATAGGGGGAATTTACCCTGTGCCTACTAGCTAGTTACCAGTGGGATATTATATGGGATGCATTTTCATGTATATAAAACCTATTGTAGATATCAGATTCTTTCATGCAGCATGCGTGGCGTATCAATTCAATTTCGTCAAGTGCGATTAGATCAAAGATGCGAGGGCCATTGAAACATTTTTTTTGATTCACCAAGGAGCGAAGGGAATCTAACACTACTGAAAGGAAATGGTGGTCGAGAAAGAATAATAAAGTGGATCAAAACCAGAAACTTTCTGGTCTTCTCCTTTCCCCGTATTCTAACTAAGCTGGAGATCGTATTTTGTTTATTTCTTTATCTATTTTATTATGCATTCATGAATGAGATATATGCCATTGAGATAGGTGCATCATGATTTTCAATTTATTGGATTCAATTTATTCCCATCAAATATCTTCTAAACCCTGCCCCTAAAAGCCCTAAGGAACAGCTCTCCAAAAGAGATTGAAAGAGTTAATTGATAGTTCAATAAACCTCAATAACCCTAAAGAAAACCCATGCTAACTAACCCTCACCTATGCTCAATAATAACCATAATTCACCCTCACTAACCATAGCTAACCCTCAATCCCTATCTCTATGCTCAATAACCGTCTCAGCTAGCTTACTCACTCACTAGCTTACTCAGCTAGCTAACCCACCTAATTGGCTCAGCCGCTTTCACTATTTCTATGACGTTCTTGGGAGCAACACCCCAATTGTGGGAAGTGGGAAGAGAGATTCAGTGGTAGATCATTTCCTATTCTCATAGAGCCAATATGAGCATGAGAATTACACCCTCTTGTCCCATTTATGTGTTTCAATATTCCTCCCTCTTTTTCGTTCGTAGTATATAGGAATGGATAATCAAATTATATAATGGAACACGCATCGAGCCGGAGGTGTTTATGGTCAAACATGGGTCGTAGTAGTTTGGTTAGCCTTAACTTCGAAAGGATCGTGAGCTAAGCTACTATATTCATTCTATTCCCTGTTTCTCATTTTTGGTGGACCATACTTTGGTTTTCGAAGAGGAGTCACTCCCCTTTCCTGAAACTTATGTTCTAGCCGCACACCCGAATTTGTGGAGTGGTCATGTGGTTTAGATTGCCAAGGTGTCAGAGATGGGAAATGAAGGGCGACGTCAGTCCATGCAGTGTCAGATCACGAGGTTTAGCGAGCCCTCATTGGTTCACAATTGGCTAATGGAGTTAATCATTTCCATTAGTTAGCGGGTATTTGGATATTTATTTTCCGATAATTGGACGCTAGCTCGTTCGGTTAGTGATGGACATAATGAATTGCTCCCGGTGATTCGATCGCTTTATCTTGCCCAAGCTCGGGTTAAAACCCTCCCACGAGCTACTTATGCAGAACAAAAACTTGATAATAAAACGCTCACTGCACTTCTTCTCAACCTCCTTCCTCAAGACCCCACTCACTATTGCCCGGATGGTACTCCTCACTCATTTCTTTCACCGCTGTGATCATTTCTCTTGGATGGGGCCATCACTCAACCAGATGGGGCCTTGAGAATTTTTCTTATTTTTTGAAAATAAATTTATATAAAGATCATGTGTAAGTGGCAAAGGGAAAGCTTTATAATGACTGACTCCCCAATCTAATGGTCAAGTAGTCGGGCGGATTAGATTGACTCTCAGGTAGGCCATCTTAGGAATAGGTAGGGCTACAGGGCTGCTTCTTCCTTCCTTTCCCAGGCAAGCGGGACCGGATTCACACCATGGGAAGCATTAGAGCTATCACCTTCGAGTTTTGAGATCTAGGTCTCATTCTAGCTCTACCTTCCCAGACAGCCTCTTATCTGTGCTTGAAACGAAACCGATTCATCTTCTAGATAGGGAATTGCACCCAATGGATTCACTACACTTATAATAAGGTGGGCGAAATAGAATAAGTAAGTGGCCTGATGAGTCGACCGATTTTTTCTCTCCTTTCCACCCATGAGAAAAGAGAGGACCGGAAATGAATAATAGGATCGCGACAGAGTTATATCATATAGATGGATCGGAGAAGGCTCGCATCTATATATGACGGGATAAGGTTCCACAGAAATCTATCCTAAGATAAGAGGGTATCAAAAAGAACCTAAACAGTTTATATACTACTTAACCACTTAGGATGTTATTATACTATAATAACTATAGGTGTGAAAATAACCTCGCTGGTCCCTTTTTCAAAGCGAAAAGGTTCACAAAACCTTTTTACGATCAAGATCACCACTTTATTTTACTCCACCCTCATTTCATAGGGAAGGGATAATTACCTCCAACAACAAAGAGTAATAGCCCTTAGAAAATCACTACGAAGACCCAGATCAACATTCACCACGAGGAAATGACCTCAAACCACCTATTAGGGAGGGAGGGATAGTCAGAGCAAATAAAAAATAGTTTATCCCCCATAAAAGATCCAGATCAGCGTCGAACACGAGGACATGACCTCCACCTTCCTGAGGATGAGGACCCACCATGAGCCAATGAGAACAAACAAGAGTTAGAGCCCGATCCACCTATGATCGAAGACCATACCCACTATAAGAGAGGGAGGCAGGGATGAGACGAAGGATCAACGACTGATTCCTAACACAGTCCAGCATGAGCGATTCGCTCCATCGATAATGGTATATGTTCCTATGACCAATGGGATATAAATAGATTCCCGAACACCACAAACCACACCAGGGTAAGGCTCCACTCCACCGACAAAGGTTGGGCTCACCTAAGAGCCAGGCATAGCAACTCTAGAGGGGAAAAGGCCGAGAGAGAAGATTTAGACTTCGCCTTGGTTAGGCGCTTTCCTCCTGGAATTACTACCCACCCACTATGGCAGGCAATAGGACTGGCCAAGCTATTTTCTGATTCTACTTATTGGCTAGTCGACCTTCTAAAATATATTAGGAACTACTTTTCCCCAAGATAGATTAGATCGTATTCTTTTCAATATTTTCCCACTCTAATTACTAAGTGCATTACTATGTCATGATGTACGTGACAATGAATTACACTCTGGCCCTCCCTCTTTGTTCTTCGTCTGATATCTACCAAAATAGTTGGCGGCATCAAACTATCCTTACTTATACATGAAATCAACATAAATCAGACTCTTTAGAAATAAGAGGGATATGGCACTGAACCATTACTCTCACTAATCTTACCTACTAGACTAACACTTAGAACAGGAATTTCTCTGTATAGTGTTACGGAGACAAACAACAGCAACACATGGATCAAAACACGTGGAAACACATTTTTACTATTATGATGCAACCATGAACTATCAATAATAATAACGGGAAGCAAGACAAATCACTATGAAAAGAATCTCTTCTATCTGACTTCCATTACATGAAAAATAAGATTCTAATTCTTGATCAAGAAGAAAAAAAGCAGGAGCAATCTAGTGTTTCATCATATTTCACTATAAAGAACTAGCCAAGTGTTAGAAATAATTACATGTTACTTACTATAAATAACTAGGCATATATCAATCACTCTGAAGAATAACCAGTACCAAGTAGTCTATCTATGTTCATTCAATATCAATAACAAGTAGGAGCAACTAGTAGTATACGCAATAACACGTGGGAGCAGCCAGCAGTATAATTTGGGTATGAACCAAAAGGCTACACCAGTTTTATTTAGTTCACTATCAAGCCTACGGAACCTATAATAATGAATTAGAGGGAACCAAGAAGGATTTATGATATCTTGCATAGGAAATAGCATGGAACCAATGAGGCACTTATCCTTCGTTCACCAAGTTACCTTTTATAGTGATAGTTTTTTTGCTAGCTTGTATAGGAGATAGATACAAATATGAATCTCGGAGATATCTACATAAATGCACTTACTTCACGATGCACCTACTCACTTTTCTAGCATCCAAATTATGCTTCATAATAATAATAATAGCATCAGAATAAGTATATATATGTCATTTTCCCCATTGTCCATAGCACTAGAATCAATAGATAGGTTTAGAACAGACATTGCCACAAAGTCGATAGGCGACCATGACCAATGGGAGAGGATAACAATTCCGAGCCCACCTTATATTGAAGAGTACAGTACTACTTATTCTCCTCAAACTTCAAATAAATCAATGAATTCATCTTAATGGAATTGATTCTATGGCCTTTATCCCCGTAATGAATTATAGGAATAGTATTTGAAATGAATCTGGTCGTTAGCTAGTGCTCTTGGTCGTAAGCTAGTGATCATAAATATCTTCATTGGTTCGACATTGGTATCTATTGGTTTTTTTTGGGCATTGGTATATCAATTAGTCTTCATTGACATTGGTATCACAAGCATGAGAAATGGGTAGGATAGTGTCCATGGGAAGATAGGGGGGTTTAGTGTGTCATAGCGCTTGGTTGAGCTTACCTTATAGATTGGAGGAGCTTTTAATTGACTGGATTTGTTCGTTTCATTTACTATTGGGTGTGGGGGCTTTGGTATTTGCACTAAAGTTCCTTCCTCTCCTGTTAGTCGAGCTTACTTGCGCACCTCTCCCTCCCAAGACTATCTAATGTGCATGAGTCATGATGGACTGTTGATCGAGATCCACGAGCATTATATCACCCATCCCGTCAAGGAGAAATACTAGCTAACCCACCCTACCTTATGGAAGGAATAGACCCAATCTGCCCTGCCTATCTCGTAGCTTCATTCCTTCGCTAGCCGCATCCGGGTACGGGCATAGACCTTGAAAGAAGAAACTTAATAACTCCTCTTTGATGGAGCGCTTCGATAAGCATTGAAAAACCTCTCCTTGCAGAATGAAGCCATAAAACAGCCCGACACCCAGACATTGGAGAGAGTCATTGTTTTCGACTCATCTAGAGTCCATATATACTAATATCTGACTCAGAAAGAATCTTTGATGTAGTAGGCTAAGCTGGTCTTCCCCCAATATCGGGAATAAGAACCAGAAATCGGACTGGGTAGTTGGTCATCACCAACCAGATCGAGGAATGAAGGGAGAGGTATGCTTGTCTTACTGCTATAAGTTGTCTTCTTGGAATGAACACAAGTTGTCTTATTCCTCTTCTGGCCTTCCCCTTCGGAAAGATGCTCCTTTCATTTGGACGAGTGAATGAAGAAAGACTACTAACACTCAAGACCTCGGCCCCTCATCTTGATAGAGGAGAACCCCACCCAGCCCCTCCTTGCTCTCGCTTTGTTCGGATGGCTGGAAGGAATAATTTAAGACGGAGCAGCCAATAAAGGTATTTATAAAGGACAGTCAGGAGGGGCAAGGGTTCATCCATCCAAGAATTGGAGGAGCTCAAAATCCTTCTTTTATTGCAGGCCAGACAAGGGGACTATCCCTCATCCATGAATGGCTGGGCCAAGGAGAAACCGGGAATGAGAACCATCAATATCCGTTGGAATGGCTTCAACTAGTATTTCTTATGCCAGTAGTTGTTCTTCCTTCGAAGCATGATTCCAACCTTCCATCTGGGTCCGAGGACAAGGAGAGCTGCTAGTATTGGTTACTCCTTGGATCAGAGCATATTTCTTTGAAATGATCCTACGAATCCAATAAAGAATAATACTCATTTGAAGCTGCCGCTATTCCGGATGCAAAAAAATCTTCTTCATCCTATTCGGACTGGTCGGTGAAATGAGGAAGAGGAGGGAAGCTTGCTTTTGTCTGGTTAAGGCTATTATTATAACTTATAACATATTCTGATGAAAGATATATTTATCCATTGTTCAAGACTGGGACAAGTCTTTCCTGAAGAAGAGGACTAGTGATTTATGTCCCTCCCTAGGTGGTAAATTCGGATAGTCTGGCCAGTTTCATATTCCTTTTTCGATGTTGATAGCCCTTCCTCGCATCACAAGGACCAGTTCACCCCCATCCCGGGGTCAATCCCACTATGGATAATAGATTCGCATTTTGGAGGGGAACCATAGCAGCTGATAAAGGTAGCTGGTGGAGCCGGAGAATAACCCGGATAAGGGATTGGGGGCGGTGTTTGGTTTCTCACTTCATCTCGCAGTAACTAACTAAAGGACTTATAAGCTCGAATGAGCAGCAGTTTCCATGCCTTGCAATTAATCCCATAAGCCAGAGAGATAAATAGATGGAGCAAATATAATAACTGGCCTACCTCTCCTGACTGCAACAGCTATCGCTGGTTGAACTGTCTAAGCCGCCCCAGCTATATATGCTTAATTATTTCACCTCATTCGGTGTAGATGGATCTTGAATCTGGGATCGAGGGCTGGCCTAGAGCCGCTGGTCCTAGATAAACTGGTCGGGAAAAAAGATCATATGTTGGTGGTACTTAAGCTTCCCTTGGTCCTTAAGCTAACTAGATGCCCTTGCTTCTATAGGTAGGTTCTTTTTTTATCCGCTCGGATAGCAATAAATTCAGTATCAAAAGCAGTGAACCTAGAAGAAGCGTAAGAGGCAGATATTAGTAGATTTTTCGAGAGATTCGCTGTTCAAATCAACCCTTCACAACTGATCTATTGGAGGGGGATGGTTCGCTGATCGCTATTGGTTCTTCGTTTGGAAGCACTCAATGGTGTGATCTAGTAAATTGGAAGGCATAATATTTATTATCCTTGCTCTATCTTTGGTCGAGCAAGCGTAAGAAATTTTGTACCTTTGACCAAAAAAGGTAGATTAGAAGGATGATTCCTGGGGAGATCCCCGAACCCCCAGCTGCCGACAAAGACCCAAACCCCTACACCTATTGCTTCTAAAAAAGGATTAGGAATGAATTACCCTGGAATAATGGTTGAATATGAACTACTTCTCTATCTTGTGGCTTCTCTATCTGGAGTTGGTTAGCTTCAGCATCCCTGGAAACCCCGAATTGAATCAGGAAGGCTACAACAATTACCAACAAGGAAACCAGATATATTTCTATATAACATGCTATCATCCAATGAGGAGAGGAGTGAATACACCATGGAAACGAGAAGAGTGCATCATGGAAACATCATGGATAACACTGCATCATGGAATACTAGATATTACAGAATATATTACGGCATTGAATCACAATATGTAATCGAGATTGCATCGTATAATAAGAATCCTTATGCATTTGTCTCTTGACTTATGTATGATGATTCGGTCTGTGAAAAGGACTTGATAGACTCACCTTATACTAGCAACGAAAGGTCGAAGGGACTGCAAGACGAGGTAGATCGTTGTAGGAACGAAGTTACACATCGAAGATTGGAAAGATTGGTTGCCCTGCTGGAGTAGGAAGCTTCAGAGTAAGTAGAGGGACACAACCTTTATTCATTTTTGGACCGGTTGATGAAAGACATAGTTTAAGAGTGGAGTGTCTGGCCTTTATGAATTGATTGGCTTGTTACTATCGAGATCTATCGATCTGTTCATTGCCTTTACATCGAGATCTGTCAATCTGGACTTGAAATCACTTTCATTGGCTTAACGAACTCACTAGAGCTCTTACTCTTGACTCACTCAACCATCATGGCTCCTAGAAAGAAGAGAATTGGGACTTACCTATCTCTCATTAAGGACTGCCCTTTAGGGATTTAAGGAAAGAACCATCCTTGAACCACTGCTATTACTCTTGCTCTTACCATAGGCTCTTACCATAGGTTCTTACAATGGTCTCTCACCATCGGCTAGAGGACAGAGGCTAACCAACAGCTAGCTACACCAACCACTGTGATGAGGGGCGTTAGCCGTGGAGATCTGTGATATACACTGACTGAGCTGGCTCGATTTCCCGTTGGTCAATATCAACACGTCCCTCATCTCAACCATCATCAATCCATCACCAACAATCAGAGATGTTGTCACCCCTACTACCCCAATGAGCCAGGAACCCAGAGCACTAGGAAGCAGGGAACCCTAGGGAGCCTAGATCTAAGAGAGGGAGCAAAATCACACCGGTTACAGGAAAGGGGGTATCAGGGGGGACTACCATTAGGACCACCCTAACAAAAAGGGCTATAACACTAATTCAAAATCCATGAAAACAAGCCCTACGTACCCCAGTTCGAAAAGGCTCATCAAACCCCATTCTACATAAGCTTGAGATATAATCAACCAGGGTTTCCCAAATCCCAAACAGACCCATATTTTCTATAAAACCCATAGTTAGGCATTCAAATCATTAGCAATATGACCCCTATATAACACCATATAAACCCTAAACCCCGTAGACTCCAAAGGGTAAGTATCAGGATTCTATATAGGACTGAGATAGAACCTTTGCACCCTTAGCTGCAAACAAAGACCCAACTCCCTCTATAAGGTAAGGAATTCTTATTTATTAGTAAGGTACTATTAGGAAGTAGGTATTTCTCAGAGATTATAAAGTAGCTCTTAGGAAGTAAAGGTAGGCAAAGTATGTGGCAGCAGTGGACGGGACCATAAACCACTAGGTATATCGGACCAAAGTGAACCAAAAGCCCCATGTTACCAACAGCTTTTTACTGCTCTTACTTACTAACCTTTGTTATAGCCCCCCACTCCCACCTGGTGCCATGGGGGAATCTTATAACAAAGTCTCTATATGCATGAAATAAGTTGATTGGCTTCATGAAAATGCAACTCCCAAACTATCTTTTTATTTAGCCAAATAGACTTCGTGTCTGCATTTCAGGTTATTCCATCCATGCAAGATAAGGGGTCTGGTTGTAGTTCCTAAATCCAAGGGAATTTCTTACAATATTCCTAAGCATTCATGAAGTTCATGTTCTAGGGCATATATCTCTTAAGTTAGACAGGAAAACACATTCATAATACAGGTATAAGGGGAAAGGAAGGATTTCATGCCTGCCATGCTATTCTGCTTGGGTTGATAGTGCTACCTCTTAAGCACTTCATGAAGGTGGAGGGGGGAAGGGTTTCATGCCAGCAATGCCATCCATTTCCTCTGCTCAGGTGAATAGCGATACATCCTAAGCGATTCATTAAGCAGGTGATATAGGGCAAGTAGTAGAGTTAGGAAAAACATCCATAAGTAAGGGGGGGAAAGGGTAATAAGTCATTGTATCATGTATGCTATGCCATTCCAAGTCTGTCGTTGTATTTCCTGGGTGCATTCATTTAGTGGTATAGGGCTAGAAGGTCTAGGTCTTCTAATACATACATTGTAGTGATGGTGCACTCGCTGTATGTGATATTGTCTGTAAGCTGGCTGGCTGAATCACTAACTAGGCCTATGTTGACTAGGGTGAAAGTAGTAATAAAGTGAAGAAATTAAAGTAAGGATGTTGATTGATCCGGTCCTGAGAAGATGAAATAGTAGTACTTCCTAAGCTAAGCTATTTATTAAGGAATAGGGAGAAGCAGGTATAGGTTGTATGGTAGGTAACTAGAAGGTGTAGGCATTAAAGGAAGGTATGTATATTCCTTGGAGTAGGTTCTAATGGATTCAGAGTATAGGCTCGGCCAAACCAGAATCTAATACGTGGTACCAAGAATCATAAGGTAGTAGGTAAAATAAGAAATATCATAGTGTTGTATCCCCGCCCGATTCCTGGCTTCAACAATAGGTAATAAGAAACAGCGTAGTAAAGGTAAATATAAATAAGATTCACATAGGATGCTTCTCTATTAAGATTCCTCGAGCAAGTGAAAGGCCCATTCGTGCAATGACTGGTCTAAGTTAAGCAGGTAATTGAGCCGGTCTATCAATTATGGTCCTCTGCTTTCTTCTTCTCACCCTATTATATTATCTCTCAGTGAGGTTAGTAGAAATTTTCTCGTTTGGATCTTATTTACCTCCAGTTATCATCTTAAGGGTTTTATGCCACTTCCTCAGTCCTTCTGTTCGTCTTCGGGTAAAGATGAACTACGAATTTCAATGTCTTTCGGAATGGTCTTTTGACGCTTTCTACCATGAATAAATGCAATGCCCTGACAAGGCTAACTGGGTCAGCTCTGAATAAGCGATACCAAATTAATTGGGTATAATAAGTGCATAACCATGTAGACGGTAGACATAAAAGGTCATCTAAAGCGAAGGTGAACTGCTGCAAGGCTAGGATCCCGATTGCCCAATCCTTAAAGACTGGTGGTTTGGTCGCGGCAAGTTGTAAGGCTTGCAGAAGGGTTGGGGTGAAGTTGGGCTAGTCCGGAGTTCAGGTATAGCCAGCCGATGATAGCTGGAGGAGGAGGGGGGAGACATTATGAATGTTATAGGAGGTTCATCAAGAATTACGCAACTATAAAAGCACTATTGGCAAAATTCTTGAAGAAAATTGAAGTCTTTGAATGGACTTCTGATTGCGATGCTGCCTTTGATCTACTGAAAGAGAAGCTGGTCAGTGCCTCGATCTTAACATATTCAGACTGGAAAGTAGAATTTCATGTGCACATATATGCTTTAGGTATTGCTTTGGGTGTTGTTCTTGTGCAACCAGGAGAAGGGAATTTAGATCACCCAATCTACTTTGCCAACAGGAAGTTGTATCCAGCGAAACGCAACTATACAAAAACAGAAAGGGAAGGTTTGGCTATGGTATATGCTCTGCAAAAGTTCAGACACTATTTGCTGGGAAGTCACTTTCAGTTTTTCACTAATCATTCTGCCCTTAAATACTTAGTTAATAAACCAGTGCTGGAAGGGAGGATTTGAAGATGGCTCCTATTGTTTCAATCATTCTCTGTTGAAGTGGTGGTAAAACCAAATAAGCTCAATGCGGGACCTGACCATCTATCTTGGTTAGAGTCTGGTGAATCTGGAGGAGTTGTAGATGATCAACTTCCAGATGCTGATATGTTTCAAGTTGAGGCTATTCCTGACTATCTTTAAGATATTGCATTATTATTGCAAACTGGTATTTTCCTGGAGGACTGTTCTGCAACTCATAAAAGGCATATGGTGGTCCGAGCAGTAGACTATAAACTGATTTCAGGTCATTTATACAAACTAGGGATTGACAGCATTCTTAGACGATGTGTTATGGACCATGAGAGGCCAGATATGTTATGGGAATGTCACGGTGGAGTTGCAGGAGGGCATGTAGGAGGTAAAGAAACTGCTCAGAAAGTGTTACAAGCAGGCCAAGTGGTTAACTAAGTCATATCGCAAGGTGCGTTGCTCGAACTGTGTGGTGGCTTATAGGCCATCATCGAAGCACCATCTAACCCAACAACCATGTGGCACCCGCTATAGCCAGCGTAAGCCACAGAAAAGCATCCAGACTAGCCCAACAATTTCTCCTTCGGTAAGCGGGAGGAAGTTAGGTAGCTCGCCATTTGTGATTGGACGAGTTTTGATCACTATAGATACAAGATGCACTGACCTCACTAACCAACTTGCTTGTCCTGATTAACCCATATTTCATCCCCTCAAACTCTTTAGAGATCATGCTGCTGGTCATTATTTATATATGTCATTATGCATTTCTTCTTATTTCATTTCCGACCAAGCCAAGAAGTAAGAGGCTTCCAGTCATTCATGAGAGATATTATATATGTAATTACGCTTTCTTTAGAGAGAAAAAGTAACAATTGAGAATCAACCAACTACTTCCTAGGCATGATCGGTAATCTAGTGAATGTCCCCCTTGTTGTTTAACCTCTCCCTCCTTGTCTGGAACCCCCCTAATTGGATTAGTCCCATTTGCTTCTTTTCCCCTCCCAATGGTGGAATGAACCCGCACTAAAAACTTCCTCTTTTCGTGGGCTTATTGGCAACGACATAAAGATGATACCCCTAGGATTAGGCTTCTCCTTCCTATTAGGAGGCCTCTATGGATTAGTCCTCTTCCCTGTAGATTATAAGTAGGCCAGGCCAGCCTATGACTGTTGATTAACACCCATACAACTCTGAGCCCCTATAAAAAGAAATACAACTCAAAGTGAAACGTATTGATCCTCTTTATGTGGGGGGACCTGGCTTCTTCAGAAAGGCGGTGAAAGGTAAGGAGGATTGCATAGATGAAAAATTATGGCAAGGACGTAGAGAATATGTGATTCTAAAAAGTCTTAGGAAACATCACTATAAAATATACTGCCTGGATAGGCCTAGTTTCTCAGGTCTCTGTTGAAGGTGGTGACCCAAGTATGTGATATGGGTTCTCTAAGAAATGACCTTTATCAATCTAATTTCTTCTCATTTCAGAGTTGGGGAAAAATCCAACAAAATAGATTGTGTTTGTTGCACCAAGTAATGAATGCATGGAGAAGTTGTAAGTAAGGAGTTGGTGCACCTCATACTGAAGATTCATCTCTTACATCATGAACTTCTCTTCTTAATAATGAATGCATGAACTAAGATAGGGATCCTCTATTAAGTAAGGCTATGGGACTTACTCCACTCTTAAGGGTCGTTGGACTAAAGCCTGAGGAAGTCTCACATTACATAAATTAATTCTTGCAATAAGTGGAGAAGTCAAACAACAACAACAATTCACCTCTTTCTTGGGGTGTATCGAGAACAGTTCACATCGAACTGCTGGACATGGTGGGTCACCTCATTTCTATCCTCCTTCCTCTCGCTAAAGGTTAGAGCAGCATCCACGCTCAACCTCTAAGATAAGGGGAAATGGGCTCACTATTGGCCTAACTCACCTCACCTAGTAGTCCCCCCTAATTGGTTGGGAAACCTCATCATAGTGCCCTATTATTCTTTGTTGTGGAATATCGTTCATGTCCTATACCCTACCCTCTTGGTAGTGGAACATCATGGTGGCCGTATCATTTGAGGAACCTCTATGGGAAAGCTCCATGTTAACAGGACTCATGCTGGATTAACACCCAATGGAATTACCATGTACTCATGTTGCAAGTTACCGATGGATCTTCCCAGGGCTCATGCTGTAAGTTACCAAGCCACAGAAACCATTTTTTGTTTTTTGTACTACAATAGAGGCTTGGAACTTTCATAGGCCTAGCCATATACGTATAAAATGAAGATGTGGTCATTATTCCTTGGTGTTTTGTCTAACCTCTCAATCTTCGACATCCTGCCACCCCTCCCCTCCCATATATAGTTATTAACTTCCAGAAATGGCCATTAAGTAATAAAAACAATCCAATTATTTTCCCCGATGAGAGAGAGAGGATGGATTCATCGAACCCATAAAAAAGAGATTTTGACTACGGAAAAATGCCAAATGGTAGATTTTTTGCAATAAGGAATGACTATATTTTGCTTCTTCTTTTATTATGGATGGACTAGCACCAATGGGTTGTCTCCTTGCCAGTGCTGTGGATTCGTGCTATCCCCTACCGGTAGATATATAGCACGTTGTGAAGAAGGTTAACTATCTAAGTCTCTTTCATATTTAGCTTGAGCTAGCCTAGGAACCTACCTATAAATTGGGCTAAACCTACAATGGAAAGAAGCTACGACACAGTAGTACTAGCAAGGGGCTACCAGACATAGCAGCCAGTGCCAACAGACAACAACTCACGCATTGGAGGTGAGGCAGTCTGGACATCTGCAATATCCCTTTTTCTATATCCCGTAGAAAATGAGAATAACTAGAGTCTCCATTCTGAAAATAAGATAATAAATCTTGTAAGTAGTGCATGAAGCTAGTGCATGCAAAATTGATGACTTCTGGACATAAATTAGAAACACCATTTGAATAAGAGAAAAATCCATAGCGAAGAAAAGGTTGTGTCCGTCCGTGTAGTTCCAAAAGAAATGAGACTTCTAATTATTGCAACTCTTTGAAATGAGAAAAAATTCAGTTTAGATCATCGCTCAGACAACAACGATATACAAGCTCTCCATGGAGACACCTTGTCCTCCCATTATAATTATAAAGAAATAATGAATTTAACAACCTAATTGATTGAGACTAATTAGCTTACACTAAGCTCCTACTAGTGTTTTGATTCCAATTCCCATAAAAAACTAGTTCTAAATTAGTGTGCAACTTGTAGTGAAACTAAATAACTAATAAAAACTCTAGTTCCATTAGTTGGTCTAAGTTATAAATCAAACGAATCTTATTGGAGCTTAGTTGGAGCCATCATGTCGATGTCCAGACCTCCACAAAAGTCAATGGTATGGTAGGTACGGGATGGAACACAGTAAGTAACTAACTAGATCAGTGATTAAGAGCATTTCTTTCCACTTGTTTGTGTCCCCTGAACTCCAGCGAATACGCTATAGGTTGCATCCATCCCATCCATCCATCCATGTCCAGTGGAAATCCAAGTGGGTTTATATGCAACAATCCATTGTGTAACAAGAAAGAAATACATCGATATACAATATAGCATATCTATGTTTCACTTGTCCGGGGACGGCTAAAGAGAGACCTTAACAGTAGTCCAGTTCATAGGGCCCACTTCCAACATTGGATGGAGGACACCTCACCACTGGCCAAGAATAAGGATAGGGGGTCGGGCCACTAATTAAGAAGGCGCAGTCTCATAGCCAGAGGTATTGCAAGCCGGTCAGCCGAGAAAAAATCATTGCCGAGAGCCACCAGTCACAGGTGGCGGCGATCACTCGATGCAGTCGCAGAGTTCGATCCAAGTGCTGATGCCAGGTTTTGATGCACTCAATGCCAATCAAAGCTAGGCTTGGATACTCAGAGACTTGGCTAATAAAATGGAATGGGGTTACTCTGATAAGCTTGGATACTCGGCTTGCCTCGAATACTTTGTGGCTACTTTACCTAACCCCCCGACTTGGATCATGAGATGATGCTAAACTGGGCAACTCAACTATAAATGTTGCACTATTCGACTTGGCTCATTAGCTTAGCTTGGATACTTAAGCTCGGCTACTTGGTCGGATACTAGTTATAGAAAATAGCCTCGGGGATTGGGGTGGGTGGGTAAATAGTGGTCGAGCATGCTTTCGCAACCTCAGTTACCATTATTGGCTAATGAAATCTCTTCTTATAAGGGGGCTGAGATCTCCATCAGAGGTACTAAAAGTCATTTATTTTTACTGAAAATTGGCATTGAATCGATTTATCTTGAATTGGTTGAATAGAATCTTTCGCTTTGAAGCCACTTGTTTCCAAAAGTACTCACCTTAGGCTCATTCCATCAGAACTAGAAGGGCATTGCTAGCCGGGTCATTTTCGATAGCTTATCATTGACGAAGCCACTTATAGCTTGCCTTGGATACTTGGCCTATTTTCATTGCCCAGTCAGTGTTACAAGGTCAGTGCTATAAAACCTATACTCAGTGCCCATCAGTTCGTGACCTTTTGGATGTGCCCACACTAGTGTTCTACATGGCAGTTGTGCAATACCCCATGCCCAGTGAAATGTGCATGACACTAGCCAAACGAGTACACCAAGTAATTGACTTATTTGATTGATGGCCAGTTGAGAGCGGTAGTCCAACAGATGATGCCAACAAAGAAACCCAGGGATAGGGGCTAGGTCTAGCCATTCACGCAGATCAAGTAGTGAGTGGCATTCATGTTGGTCAGGGAAGGCCATTCAGGAAAGGTGATTTAGTGCCAGCGTTAAGTGCACCCATTCCCCAAACTCCACCATTGCAGCCAAGTTTACAACAGACGGGAAATATTAAGCCAAGTTATTAAGCTATAAGCTAATAGGAAAAAAAGAAACTAATCACATAAACTAGGAAAAGAAATAGGAAACTAATACTACTAATACTACTAAGACAACAAGACAACTAATCCAACAAATCCCACTAATAAAACATTATAACGTATATAATAACAAAGAAAGAGCTAACGGGAATGGTTTACTTACTGACAAATTTACGACGAAACGAAAGGCTATATTCTCTACAGATAAATTGTGGGCTATAGTGGATAGTGGAAAAAATAGGATAGGAAGGAATCACTAAGCGAACTAAGCACACTAAGCTAAGCTCACTAAGAGCCACTAAGCGAACTAAGCACACTAAACTAACGAAGCTAACAAAAGGATCACTAAGCTAACTAAGCCCTATAAACCTACTAAGCCCACTAAGAGCCAACTAAGGTGTAGATGCACATAGTGAGATAGATAGATCGAGAAATAGATAGAGATATGAGGACTATATAGTGGGGATGCTTGCTTTAACCTCTGTTTACAATTTTTCTCTTTATGTCATATCCTTTAGATATTTTTCATATGGGCAATATGAACTGTTTGAAGGTACTTTCTTTATTTCATTATGATCTTCTAGCTAGCCTAGCTTCCACTGCTTGCTTCAATCTAGGAGGAAAGACAAAATCACTGACAACGTAGCTAAAACAGAGCTTAATGCACATTGTTAAGTTTGCTCCGTATACTTCTCTACGCTGGCTAACTTGTTTAGAGCCTAATGAAAGGGTAATTTATTTACTTTTTGGGAATGGCTTGGTTGGCTCTCAGGACTAGACTGGGGGAAGGTCAAATGTGTCTTTTAGTAGCAATAATTGGCCTTGAATCATGTTACTCTTCATCTTTTCACTTCAACTAGGAAACATGAACGCGATAAATACCGATCGCATAAAATTTTAAGAAAACCAAGGGAACGAAAGGTATTTTTCTTATTTCTCTTCTTTCTTTCCTTTCCCGTTGGTAAAGCCTGCTTACACATCCTTTCTTTTTAAGCACTTTCATTGATTTGTTGGGTAAGAAATATACTTTCCCTAAGTAGTCCGTCCTTCTCCCCGTTGATTGGTAGCAGTTGATGGGGCGAAGGATAAGAGCGATAGTTACTTGGGCACTGGATCCAGTCTGCTCTAGGATATTTCTATGTTAGCATCTATATCTATATGCTGGATTCCAAGATTGGGTGATTGGTGATCGCTAATGTGATGTAGATTCCAAGATCATCTAGCATCTGAAAGGCCATAGATTTAGGTTTTAGGTGGTTTATTGCTTTCCACTACTCTCTGGCAGCTCTCTTGTCTTCAAATGCATTACGCCTTACCTTACAGGTTTTCAAATATAATAACGGGCCTATGTTTATATGTCGAGTCCATTATACACGTATTAACCACTTCATTCTTTCGGAAGGAAAGTCGCATGGGAGCTAAAATTCTTTCTTTCCTGCTTTGGCCATCCATTCTTTATTTCTTGTCAGATGGATGCTCTCCCTCAACTATTTAGCTCTCCCTCAACCACTCCGATTAGGTGGTTGGAGAATGGGTGATATTGAGTTCCAACTCCAAACTATTTAGAGGAGATTAGGTGGGTGGTTGGAGCAACTATCCCTCAAAAAATATGTGATCACTCATCTATGTAATACCCTCGGATGGGACAATCGGATGGGAGGACAAGCCAGAAGTATACTATCTTTAGTGGGTCAGGCAGGGTGTTCCATTCCTACCTTTTGTTTTGGACTGGCCTAGCTTTATTTCCTCTGGCTATAGCTAGAATGATATCCTTGTTCAACTAATTTCCTAACAGACGAGCTTGCCTTCCTTCCGGTAAGGTTAGGAGGTGGTGCGTGCTGTCCAAAGGTTAGATTATTTCCATTACTCACCGATGGCAGGATGAGTAAATTACTCACCGATGGCAGCCAAAAGGATAGTAGTTGTGAACAGAGAAACAAAGTGAGTTAGGTCATCCTTGATGGTGTCCCTTCTTAAGAGCCTTTAATGGCATCATGACTGGAAGAAATGCATAATTACATATATAATTATATATATCTCTATTTGTATACGATATTATGGGTACGATTGATGATTCGAGCTACGATCCCACACGACGCTAAAGCGTAATTACATATATAATGAGATTGATTGAACTAACTAGAGAGAGAAGAAATGAATAGATTCGGTCTAATGGGTAGATGCGCTTCGCCTCCTTTGGGGTATATACCCCCTCACTCAATATAGCTATCATCCCAATATCATTGAATGGCCTGAAATCCATGAATAAGCAAGACCGAGCGAACCCCACTATCCAATACCATCGGTTCGTCCTTCCACCCTGCCCTCGGTCTCACTAGCATTGACTCTTTCACGCTAACTCCACCAATCAGACTACTGAGCTTACTTACATACCTACCACACTGATAACTACTCATACCGAATACTGCTTACTGTTGATACTACCACTCATACTAGTACCAACCAATCTATGCTTACTACTGATACTACCACTCATACTCAATCTATCTCTATATCCATATATCTCTATCCCCATCTCACTCTATCTATCTCTATCTCTATAATGAATGGACTTTCCAATGGTATGTATGAATAAGGGATTTTTTTATTTGGTAATTCTGCTTTGCTTTAAACTACCGACAACCAAAAGCGTAAGTAAGGCAAGGAAGGATTGCTCACTCATTTCACCTAACCTGTAAGTCTCGATTTCTGCTGCCGAAATCTTAGGTGGCTGCTGCCGAAATCTTAGGTGGCTGCTTCATAAAAACCTCTGCATTCGATGATGTCCCACCCTCATCTACCATCTTCTGGGGTACCATCCTATAAAAAGGCCCTCTATCCAAGCTCACCTCCCCAGTCGACTACCATGGTCTCAGTGTTTATGTCCCCTCAGTTACCTTCTCTTTCTTTGTCCCTCTCTAATATTTCTAACTGGATGCTCGAGAATGGGAATCCTTCATTGGACTTGATTGGATTGGGTCCCCTTGAGTTCAGTATCCCAAAAACAACCTACCATCTTAACAACCTCAACAATCAACTTACTTTATCGGAGACAATTCAATCTACCAATTCTACCAAGTCTACCAATCCAATATATAAATTATATCAAGTCTACCAATCCAATCTACTATTATAACTATATATATTACTTCGTAATATATAATCTATATATCTATATATCACTCTAAAATGAAATATTATGAGTTTTTTTGTATTTCCTAGTCTGTAGCAGTAGTGATTAGCTTAGCATTGGTTCCCTTGCTTCCCTTAGCATTTCAGGTTCTCTTAGCATTGCCAGTGATTGCCTTAGTCTTGTCAGTTCTTGTCTTAGCATTGCAAGTGATTTCTTTAGCATATAGTTGTATTGCAGATTCATAGCATATAGTAGTACTGTAGATTCATTCAGGTTGGTATGGTTTATATTGTTGGTATTGTTGTATTGGATAGTGAGCTAGCATTTTCCATTAGCTTTCAGTCGGTTCACCAGTACATACATATTTGCTTAAGCAATAGTTAACCATTCTTATTTTTGTTCCTTTTGTGTTCTTAATGAGGCTACTGGTGGTCCCCATGTCTGGTAAGAAGAGTGATAGAAGCCTAGTTCTGAAAGACAAAATTCTAATCTCTTTTCTTGCAATAAAAACCCTATTGTCCCATCGGCTATTTGATCTTAGCCACCCATGGAAGAAAGAAAGCTCCAGAGTGAAATAAACCATAGGGAAGGAGTTCAACCGGTTACCTGGCCTCGGTAGTCCTTCATTGGATTGTTTTTTTAATGGATGGATAGAGAGCTCACGTTGCGCCCCCAACAGTTGTTCTTGTCCCACCAGTTGAATGAAGTTGGTAGTTAGATAGTTTCTAGTTTCACCCCAGTAGTTGAGTTGATTAGTTTCACTATGGGTGAGGGAATAATTATTTCTCAGATATCTGGATGTTTGGCCTGTGTCTGCCAGCTTTCGACTACTGGAAGTAGCTTTCTTAATAGAACTCGTTACATTGCCTACTATTGAAAGGTAGAGAGTTTTTATGAAATGAAAGGGATGGGGTTTTTCTTAATGGGATAGGTTTATGAATCAAACATTCCCTTTTACAATTGTATTATTAGTTTATCAGATCAGACGATGTGGTCGATAATTATCTGATTTTCAAGGGGACGTTTTATACTCCCTCCCTTAAAGGGTCCCTTATCCAGTTGCCCATAAATTTTCACTCTTTTCCGAATCATTCATTTCATTGTAAATGGATACTTATCCATATCTAGTGATATGATGATATTCCCCCCCACCAAAGAAGTCAATAAGGGATAACCTTACCTTTCAGCTAGCGATTTGAGGGGAAGAACTACAGTCAATTCGATCAATTCACAATGAATTCATAATTACATATATAATATATGCATTATCTGTTAAGGCATAATTACATATATAATATATGCGAGGAGAGGGAGGAGTCGTAAGACCTGCGATTGAAAGGAACCGGGTCCCATGGAGAGCTCGTTCGTTATATACGTAATATGATTGGCTTTCCCAAATGACCCACCCTCCAATATTGACCACTCACTATTACAGATTACAGTAACGTGCTGATCTATCATTATATATGCATTAACCAATTCGTTCAATGCCGCTCACTATACGTACTTACCAAGGGAGGGAAGAGGAGCCTACCGGTCGAGTAATGCCCAATGACATGCTATGCCCTTTACAAAAGAGGTATTTCTTGGGAAGAAAGGTAAGGTCCTTACAGAAAGGAAGGTGAAGTATTGGGGTAACTTTATATATATATATATATATATATATATATATATATATATATATATAAGTGTATGCTCGCTATACTCCCACTTTATGTTATACGTACAAGATTGCCCGTAGGGGCAATAAAATATTGATTGGGGCTAGTATCATGAACTAGATAGAACTTTCTAGAGAAGAAGTGAATAAATAAAAAACAGAACTCCATGATCAAAGACGACAAAATGAGATTTGATAGTCGAGTGAACTAATGAGAAGGAAGGTTGTTTTCAAGCAGCTATATCACGTTCTCCCTTGACTTTCTTTAAGGTCCAGGCTGACCATATAAATGTAAAAATATTGAGTGCTTTATATTAAGGAAGGGAAGACATAACACCCTAAAATGCTTGTGGGGGAAAGGAAACTTTCCTGCCCTGTCTTCTCGACTACGGGCGTCCTTTCTTGCCTCTCTGGCTGGCTTGGCTAGGCTTATGCCTCTCTGGCTTGTGGGATCCCCTCCCTCCTTTGAAAAAGAATGAGAAAATATTGATTGATATAAGTAATTTAGGCATTCTCTCTTTATTTTTGGCCTTTTGGGGTATCTTCCTTTTCTGGGGCATTTCCCCACAAGATAGGCAAGCAAGATAGGCAAGCAGGATAGGCAAGCTTAACCTTGAAAGCCAATAAATCTCGCCTTCCTTAGCTACAGATATATAGCCTGTAGGGTACATATCCCTCCCCCTATCATTTACCGAGAAGGGGTATAGATCTATCTTTAGTTCTCTAGTTACCGAAGGAAGGCCAATGAGATTCCCGGAGGGTACATACATCTAGAGCTAATTGATATGATTTATTAGATCTCTAGTTACCACAGGATAATTTCCTATTTATTCATTCTATTCTAAGGATTTCTATGAATTAGCTATAGATGTACCCATCCTGATCATGAAAGCTTGACTTGACCAGTAGGTAGGCAAGGATAGGTAGGCAAGCTTGATAGGTCATGGTTGTAATTTTCCACATCCATGGATCCCATAGAACTAATCCTACTATGAATCCAATCCATTACCGTCATTCTATGGATTAATCAAGAGACTCTACTCCTTTGCTTTGGGGAAGCAAGCTGATCGAGGTATTGAATATCACTGAGCATCCGAGCTACCACTTCAGGTAGGACACTCCCCATGCAAGATATATTATTCTGTCTCTTTAGATTAGGCCGAACAATGCAAAGAAAACCAGGCCAATACCTAAGATCGCTAGAGAGTCATCACATGACCGTTTCCTCTTTCCCTCGTTTTGCGGCATTTCATTTAAGACTTGTACGGGGAGAGATAAAAGGACTAGCATGATGGGCTAGGCTGAGCGGGACCCTAGCTAAGATTACTATATGGATGGTCAAAGATATTGGTTGATCGAAGAACCCCTGGCCGGCTAGTTATATGTCTATGTGGAGGTTATTCAGTCCACTGTATGAAGGAATAATCCATATGGCAGGGTTTGAAACAAATAGATCACTGTCTAGCCGCTCCCTCCCTCTGATAAGACACCAGATAAGTCTCTCTAAATATACGCTTAGGTAAACGAATTGAACCCCTAACGACTTGACTCTACTGATTCGGTAGCTAAGTGTATAGATGGGGATCCTAAGCGGGCGCTACCTCAGGTAGGGAGAAGTCGAAGGATAGTCCCCAAGTGAGCGGCTACCTAAAGTAATGCCTTCCTTTGATAATCAGGAGATAAGTGCGAGGCCCACACGACTCCACTCCACTCCACTCCATAGTACCTGCCTGAGCAGAGCTCTAGACCACTCTTTATGGACAAAGAATGAAAGAGATATATAATAGACCTACCCACCTTTTATTTACTGCCTATACCTAATAGTTACCTACCATACGACCTAGACCTGTTAGCCCTGGTTGGACTTTTCATCCCCCTTAGGAGGGACCAACTAGAAAACCAGGATTTCTTGGGATTGGATGGCATTAAACAAAAAACTTCACCTTACCTTTAGACCGTCACCCTAGGACGATAGAGTCCCTTACCAACCCATTCATTTCACCTAGAATAAAATTACAGTATTGATGGCATGTTATGAAATCCTCACTTTACCCTTTACTTTATTTACTGCCGAAATACTTGAATAGGGATGGAGTTATGCCCAACCTCTTATGAAGCCAAGAATGCCCTGTAGGGGAGGCATCTTATGAACCCTCACCATATGAATAGTGAGTGACTATGTCCCTTATCCTGCCTGTGAAACGAATCAATACGAAGTGGATGCTCATATATAATATGTATGAGGCATCTCACTCCTGCAAACGAATCGATCTAAGAGAATCTGAATCAATCTTGTGCAAAAACTCAATCATATATCATTATATGAGCCATCTACCTTCTGCCTATTCTTTAGCAGACAATGTTTCTATTATATATGTAATTACGCTTTAGCGTCGTATGGGATCGTAGCTCGAATCATCGGCGGATTGATTATAATGAGGAGGATGACATACCGAGGATCAGGCAGCAGGGCTCGCCACCAGCAGGGTTGAGGGGAAGAAATGCATAATGACATATATAATGATATCTATTTAGGGGTGGGAGGGAATAGATATATAAGGGAGAATAGAGCTTAATCAATATGCTCGTAAGTAAACAACATACATGGCTCAATGTCATCTGGTGGGAACATGGAAACTCACATGCCGGGTTTGCATATGGAAACCATTCAGTGCAAGTAGACCCTATTCACATGCAAAATCCATTCATTCTGTTGTGCATGTCAACCCCTCCATTCAATTTTTGGCCTACCGCCCCATATAAACCTTTCAAACCTGCTACCGTGGCCAAAAACCTCCATATTCTGCTTGTCGTTACCCTTTCCGCCCAAAAAATACACTGTACAAAGGCTCAAAACCCATAATTAAAAATTTATCGGGCCTAGCCCCTGAGATCTCAGCCCCCTTGTTTTGATTCTCACATGACCCGAGTGCAAAACCGTGTGCCGGGCAGGAAGGAGCTTATCGTCAGAGATTTCGAGTGAATTCAGAGCCGTCCGATCCAATAAAAATCAACGGCCCGTGACCAAATCACCCGTGGTGGCCCTCGCGCCCGAAAACCGACGGTTAATTCCATACCGCCATTGCTGGGCGAGCGGTATTTCCCGCGGACCCAGCGATTCCATACACTAGGTGACAAGTGTCCTCATGTACGGTGACTGAAACCGCTCATTTCGCGCGTTAAAAGTTAGATCAAAGACGTGCAGTGGAATTAATGATCACCGTCAGATCTTAGAGCCTCCATCCAACGGCCGTGGTGCTCCGGAGATGCGCGCTGATTAACCAAGCTCTCGCCCTCCCCACCCGTTAACCTCCGGACGAAAGTCGAGCAGTGGAATGTATTGTGGTCGTCCGATCCTGTGCCCTCCATCCAACGGTGGTTATGCTCCAGAGCTACACGCGTTTTAACCCATGCCCATTATGCCCCTGGTCCACCATTTTGTTGCTCCACGATGCACTTAGAACCGTCGATCTCATTCAATGATCGTGTGGCCCATAATCACTCGCATTCTCCCCATTTGACTCCATCCTCTGCCACGTCATTTGTTCCTTCTAGGTTTGTGTATGCCTATGTGTCATCACCCCACGTACCCATTGTATTATCATCCCCGCCATTTGTATATGTATATATTGCATTCTTATTCATCAATTTTTGTTCATATGTTGTGTTTTACGTGGAAAACCTACATTCCGTCTGTTTATCAATATCTCCACTATATTTTCTCCGCCACCCTGCATGTTCTTTCCATATGGCCATGTCTTCGACGTCACCATCGTCTTCATCTCCATCCCTGTCTGGTTTTCCTTAATTGGTTTGTGTTTTTGCAGGTTTGCCGCGGTAGAAAAATCATCATGATTCACTGCTTTGTTCACAGAAGTCAAGAGCACCGCCCTCGACAGTTTCCGAGGAAGAAATTCTGGAGGGAAGCCGAGGGTAGTTGCTTTGACATGACCTCATTAATGGAAATATAGATAAAATCCATTGAACCCTAAATACGCCTGCAGAGGGAAATATTACACAGCAAGAAATATTAATGGGGAAGCTTACGAAAATCAGTGAAAGATCGAGAAATGCCTCGCCCTGCATTAAAGATCTGGCATTTTAATTCAAGATTAGAGGGACGAAAGTACCATGCACAAAAACAAGCAACCTCAAGGTTTTATTGTAGCAGATTTCCCTCCTTCAGCCAAGTACAGAACATTTGTATATTTTATTCTTTATGTCCTATTTATGAGGAGATTTTCATCCTCAACATTTATTTCATAAAACAGCAGCAGAGTACTTGCACCAGTTTAGCA
The DNA here is from genome assembly GCA_034641835.2 of Pinus albicaulis. Classification (NCBI taxonomy): domain Eukaryota; kingdom Viridiplantae; phylum Streptophyta; class Pinopsida; order Pinales; family Pinaceae; genus Pinus; species Pinus albicaulis. The sequence continues at coordinate 137,690,287 of CM076570.1, read as the reverse complement.
CCGTCAAGCAGCATAGGCGGGTTTTTCTTTCAGATTTGTTTTAAATTAGATCATTAAATGTATATCACCTACCTCATTCTCTAGAGCTTTCGGTTTCTCTTATAAAAATAAGGAAGAAATACATTGTAAGGGTTCCAGATTTCTATCAGCAAACTGTGCAGTGAAAAGCTTTTGTATACATCTTGTAAAACCTTTGTATGAAGGTTCAGAGCCCATAGGGTCTCAGTGAGGAGAAGTTATATCTGTAATGAGGATTCTGGTCTTTGGTATCCCACAGTATGTAATCTTTTCTTATGTGTTAATATAATATCTCATTTCATGCTATTTATCTTCTTGTGTCATGTTCTAGAATGCGAGTGGCTCGCTGGTCTTAAGTAAGGATTCATCCTAGTTGGTGCCCATACTTGGATTAGTCAAGAACTTTAAATAGGCCTAGTCATGATATACTGTTCCATGTTCATTTCATCCATATTTTCTGCTATATTAGCTACTTGAGGAGGGTGCTTTTAAAACGCCATTGTCATGTATGGATTCTTAGTTGGATAAGCCCATATGTGGTTTTGTTGTGTATCTGGGTATCAGCCTCATGCTAACTAGTATCTTCTTCATGTTTCTTCACCGCATCCACTTTCTGATATTTGATTTCTATGGCATATTATTTGAACTGGCCCTCTTTGCAGTAAGTTGTCTCTTAACTGTCTGATGCTTTTGTATTGGAGTTTTGCATGCTGTTCCTACATTATTCTTATCTTTGTATCAACTTCTGAGAGAGTTTGGTTCCATTTAAACTAATTTCCTTGTTTTACAAGAGATAGTAAGAGAGCTTTTGGATTGACAACCCAAGATTTATTATGAGCTCCTTTCTATGCTAAGATGTCCTAGGCATTGGTCTATAGCAACTCTAGGCTGTCTCTAGGGTAGACAATAATTGTTGACAACATCTTTCTGGCGCCTTTGCCGGGGACGAATTTAAGAAAATCAATTTCCCTGGGCCTCGAAAAATCATATTCACTCTCTAATCAGGTGAGCACAGAGAGTTGAAGAGTTGTATATCTCTCACCTTGGTGACTCCACTATTGTTTATTGATAAATCTATTGGTAGTCTTGGCTCCTCGAAAGCCACATTTGAGGTCATATTTCTCTAAGTTAAAGACATCCTCTGTATCTGACCCAGAGAATATTATTCATAGAAGAATTTGGAAAGAAAGACAATCAGCCCGTGCTGAAGTCCCTGAATATTCTGTAGAAGATCATCCATCCTCTTCTTCTCAGGAAATCCCAGTGGAAAATCCCGACTCCACTGAGGAAAATCCCGAATATTACTCAGATAGCCCACCCAGGGGAAGTGCTAGAACCAAATATAACCCTCATCCTACCCCTGAGGATGAAGAAGTTAAAGAAGTCACAGAAGTAGCTGCTGTTAACCGTGAACTATTCCCATCTACACCTCAGGCTTCTGTGCAATTTATTCCCATTGTTATACATACTCCTCTCCCACCTCCTCCACTTCCTCCATTTGTAAATCAAACTGTTGCACAGCTCCCACCTCCTCCAATGGCTAATGTTCCTACTTTCCTATTGAACAAATACGCTCCACTGGCCTTACCACAAGTGCTGAATGATATGCCACAGGATTATTTGAAGATTTTGCCTAGATTCAATGGTGAAAATGAAATTGATGCTCAGAGACATATTGAGACTTTCTGCTCCTTTGCAGAGAACCTTAATGTTGAAAATTTAGACATGGTCTTAAGATTGTTTGTTCAATCTCTGGATGGTGAGGCCAGAAAATGGTTCAAGACATTGGGAAACCGTTCAGTAACCACCTGGGATGACATGGAGAATACTTTTCTCAGGAAATGGGGAGAAAAGAAAGATCATGGACAGTGTCTCACTGAGTTCAATACACTCAAGAAGAGACATAATGAAGGGGTGTCAGAGTTTATTAACAGATTTAATAAGTTATATCTAAATCTCCCTGCAGATATGAAGCCTCATCAAAATGCTGCAAAAGTTGTTTTCATTGCATCCTTTGATTCAGATTTCGGTTTCTCTCTCAGAGAGAGAAAGCCTGCCACCCTAGATAATTCTCAGTCAGACGCTCTTGAATTGGAAGTGAACTTTGCTTCCACTGGAAAATTAAAAGGGAAGGCTGAACAGGATGCTAGAAGGAGGGGAAAAGAAGAATTATCCACTTCCAATCAAGATAAGGATGCAGATAAGATGGATGAAATAAGTAAGATGGTTAAGAAGATGGTCAAGCTTGAGTTGGAGGCTAAAAATGCAGCTCCCAATAATTTCTATAATGCTCCAAACAGAGGATACAATCCCCAGTATAAGAGACCACCATTGCAAATATTGCCAAGGGAAGCAAAGGAGCAGCAAGATCAGGTACCACATCCTTTGTACCTGAAAGTTCCAGCAGATGACTCCACTGAAGATGCTGCTTATGAACTAGAAGATTCAAATCTTGCTTTCTCAAACAATGATGAAATGGAATGCCCATTGCAAGAAGAAGAAGAAGAAGCAGAGATTGATCATTATTGTAAACAATTTGTTGATTTCATGCAAGCACACTTCAATAGAAAATATTATCTCAGATCTTCAAGGAAGAGGACCCGAACTCAAGATCAAGAAGAGGAGCCACCTCAGAAGGAGGTACATGCTCAGAAGGAATCAGCAACGAAGAGAAACACAGAAAAAGGTAAGAGTCCTCTAAATACTCCCTTGCAGCCTAATGACCATATTCCTTCTTCTTCAAAAGTAGTCAGTCCTCCTAATGATGAATCTATGTCAAAAGAAATTAAATTTCCAGCTGAAAATAAAGAGTCAAAAGAACTTGTGATAGAAAAGCCCCCTCCTGCTTTTAGTTTGAAAAAATAACTTGAGAAAATTAAAATTCCAGTCCCCTTGACCGAGCTACTAAAACAACCTGCATATCAGTCTCAAGTTACTTCTTTTATGCTCCCTCCTGAAATATCAATTGTGCCTGATAGTTTAAACCTTCAAGAAGAAAGACCCATGGTAGTCTTTGGCCCACATGTTGAGGAAGTAGATCCTTCTACTCCTCATTTTTATGTGTCTCTAGTTATTCATGACCTGTTGTTACACAATTGTATGTTAGATTCTGGGGCTTCCCATAATCTTATGCCTCTATCTGTCATGGAACGACTAGGACTGCAAATCACACGCCCATATAAAGACCTTTATTCATTTGATTCCAAAAGAGTCAAATGCATGGGGATGATTAAATATTTAGTGGTCAATTTGGCCCAAATTCCAGCAAAGAGTGCGGTCATGGACATTGTAGTGGCTGATATCCCAGCCCGCTTTGGCATGTTGCTGTCAAGGTCCTGGGGTACAAAAATTGGTGGGTCAATTAAGCTGGATTTAACATATGCTACCATCCCAGTTTTTGGTGGACAGGAGAGGAGGTTATACAGAGAGACTAAATTTGTCAAGGTAGTTACTAAGTCTGATAACTCCGAAAATTCACCAGTCTATAGTAAAGAAGGATATTTTTCATGCTTTATGCTAGAAGAAGATCAAAATTATGTGCATGAATCCTCCTTCAAAAATAAGGATGAGCAGCCTTCAGAAAATTATGAAGCTGGAATCTGGAATTTACATTTTGATGGGGCAAATTCAAGAGAAGGCAATGGAGTTGGGGTGTTATTAATCTCTCCTACAGGAAAATGGGTCCCACTGTCCTTTAAATTGGAATATGAAGCTACCAATAATGTAGCTGAATATGAAGCAATTTTGTTGGGATTACAGACAGCCAAGAATATAGGCATACAAAGTTTAAAATTCATGGGAGACTCTGAGATGGTGGTCAGACAAGTCAGAAATCAATGCCAAACCAAGCATCCTCGCCTGAAAGCATATAGAAATGAAGTATGGGACATGGTGGAGAATTTCTTCTTGGCATTTAATATACAGTTCATGCCCCGGGAGCATAACAGAATGGCAGACTCTCTTGATGTGGCTGCAAGTACATTTCATCCTCCACAGAATCCTCTTTTGAGGTATGAAATTGAAGTACGATACAGACCATCAACCCTAGATAATATTAAACACTGGCAGGTTTTTGAAGACGATGAACAGATGAAGAGATTCCTGGAGACAGTGGGTGAGTTTTCAAATATGGAGATTGATGATAATGAAGAAGAGGAAGCTGAAAATGTTGTAGAAAACAAATGGGAAGAAAAAATAGCAGACAATAAAGTGCTGCAGCTAAAAGGAAATATCATACCTAGAGGGCTGGTACCTCTAGAAAGATTGTTTGACAAAAATGATGTTCCATTGCAGCATAATAAAATAGTAGAAGAAAATCAAGTAGAAGACTTGAATTTGGGCACTGATGGTGAGCCCAAAATTGTAAGATTATCTAAGAAGGTTTCAGAGGAATACAAAAGAAAATATTTGAAATTATTTCAGTCATACAAGGATGTATTTGCATGGTCTTATCAGGACCTAAAAAATTTTGATATTAATATAATGCAGCATAAAATTCCTTTGAGGGAAGATGCAAAGCCTTATAAGCAGAAGCTCAGGCAGATAAATCCTTTGCTGCTTCCCTCTATTGAAAAAGAAATCAAGAAGCTGCTGAAGGCCAAAATAATTGTGCCACTGAGATACTCAGAATGGGTAGCAAACCTTGTTCCTGTTCGAAAGAAAAATGGAGAAATAAGGTTGTGTGTAGATTTCAGAAACTTAAATAGAGTATCTTTAAAAGATAATTATCCATTGCCTAAGATGGATCACATTCTGCAGAAAGTGGTCGGAGCCTCCAGAATGTCAATGATGGATGGGTTTTTTGGTTATAATCAGGTAGTTGTGTTCCCATAGGATCAGAAGAAAAATGCATTTACAACACCATGGGGAACATTTATGTATGCCAGGATGCCATTTGGATTAATTAATGCAGGAGCTACTTTTCAGAGGGAAATGGACATAGCCTTTGTTAGAGAGCAGGACAAGTTTCTGGTGGTATATCTGGATGATATCACAGTATTTTCAAAGGATGATACTGAACACATTCAGCACTTGCAGAGAACCTTTGAAAAATGCAGAAGGTATGGTCTTTCCCTCAATCCTCAAAAATCTTTGTTTGCATTAGATGAGGGAAAACTCTTAGGGCACATTGTAACTAAAGATGGTGTGAAAATAGACCCTAAGAGAGTTGAATTTATAAACAGCATTCCTTTACCCAGGAATAAGAATGAAATGCAGGTGTTTCTAGGCCGAATCAATTTTCTGAGGAGATTTATTCCTAATTATGCCGAGATAGTTAGGCATATAACTGACATGCTTAAAAATAACAATGAGGTGAAATGGTCCCAAGAATCTAGAGATGCATTCACAAGGATAAAACAGGCATTTGCTGAAGCCCCTGTGCTAGCTGGACCAAACTACAACATGCCATTTATGATTTTTTATTTTGCATCTCCTCATACAATAGTTGGAGTTTTATTGCAGAAAAATGAAGGTGGATATGAGAAACCTATAGCCTTTTTCAGTCAGGTATTGCATGATGCAGAATTGAAGTATAACATACTTGAGAAGCAGGCATATGCCCTGGTGAAGTCTCTTAAAGCTTTCAGAATGTATATTTTGCAATCTCACATCACTACATATGTCCCTACAGCAGCGGTCAAAGACATTCTTGCTTAAGGGGATAGTGAAGGCAAAAGAGGAATATGGATTGCAAAAATTCAGGAGTATGATTTGGACATAAGGCCCACTAAGTTGGTTAAAGGGCAGGGGCTAGCCAAAATTTTGTCTGAATCAAATCATCAGGCTCTAGGCATAAATTGGTCCATGATAGCAAATGAAGAGTCTGAAAAAGGAGAAGAACAACAAGGGCTAGAGATGGCCACTCAGAAGATACATATAAAATACCTCACTAGCCCTTGGTACAAGGAGATAGTTGAATATATTTTAACACTCAGCTGTCCTCCAAGTTGTGATAAGATAAAATACAGAGCTGTAAGAATGAAATCACAGAAATACATAGTTGCTAATGGGCAGCTATATTGGAGAGATCCTTCAGGTATATTACTATTATGCCTTACAGAAAATGAAGTAGAAAATATAATGATAGAATTTCATGAAGGAATCTATGGAGGACATTACAGTTGGAGGGCTACAGCTCATAAAATCCTGAAGGCTGGGTTCTACTGGCCGAAATTATTTGCAGATGTTTTTTTTTGGGTCAGAGCCTGTGATAAGTGCCAAAGATTTGCAGAAAGACAGAAATAAGCAGCTCTGCCCTTGATTCCAATCCATGTAAATGAACCATTTCAGCAATGGGGATTAGACTTTATTGGAGAAATACATCCCCCTTCAAGTGGCCAACATAAATGGATATTGACTGCAACAGATTACTTTACAAAGTGGGTGGAAGCCATACCTGCAAGAAATGCTACAGATGCTGTAATCATCAAATTCATGGAAGAGAACATCATATCCAGGTTTGGTTGTCCAGCTAGAATTGTAAATGGTAATGCATAGGCCTTCAAGTCCAATAAATTTTTAAATTTCTGCCAGCAGTATAATATTGCATTAAATCACTCCACATCTTACTATCCACAGGGGAATGGCTTGGCAGAATCTTCCAACAAAATTCTGGTGAGGGCCTTGAAAAAGACTATCAATGAGAATCAAAAAAATTGGGATTCCCAATTAAAGTTTGCTCTGTGGGCAAACAGAATAAATAGCAAGAGAGCAATAGGGAAATCTCCCTATGAATTGGTGTATGGACAAGCAGCAATGTTTCCTGTACAGTTGGCCTTACCAGTGGCACGTTTCATGCAAGAATATCAGGAAGAACCTGATGGTATGGTCAGAAGAATTAATCAATTGGTGGAATTAGAGGAAACACGGAACCAAGTGAATCAGAGATTAACAGAATATCAAGAGAAAATGAAAAACATCTTTGATCAACGTGCAAAAGACAGGAAATTTCAAATTGGTGATCTGGTTCTCAGATGGGATATCCTGAGGGCTGAAAAGGGAAAACATGCTAAATTTGATCCACTTTGGTTTGGCCCATTTAAGATTATGGAGCTAAAAGGTAATAATACATTTATTTTAGAAAATTTGCAGGGTGATCTGCTGGACACCCCTGTAAATGGCCAATTTCTTAGGCCCTACTTTCAATTCTGATTCAGGCAGAACAAGCCTGATGTACCATAATGTATATAAGTTTTGCTTCAGTTTTGGTTTTATGAGTGCACTGATGAATTATGAAGAAAAATGCTAAAAGAGTAAAAGATCAAGGTAAGCACAGAAATGATCAGTGGTCTGCAGGTTCTCGCCACGTCCACGAAGGAACTTACCATCCCCAGATGGAGCCGATGTTGTGCATGTCAACCCCTGCATTCAATTTTTGGCCTACCGCCCCATATAAACCTTTCAAACCTGCTACCGTGGCCAAAAACCTCCATATTCTGCTTGTCGTTACCCTTTCCGCCCAAAAAATACACTGTACAAAGGCTCAAAACCCATAATTAAAAATTTATCGGGCCTAGCCCCTGAGATCTTAGCCCCCTTGTTTTGATTCTCACATGACCCGAGTGCAAAACCGTGTGCCGGGCAGGAAGGATCTTATCGTCAGAGATTTCGGGTGAAGTCAGAGTCGTCCGATCCAATAAAAATCAACAGCCCACGACCAAATCACCCGTGGTGGCCCCCGCGCCCGAAAACCGGCGGTTAATTCCGCACCGCCATTGCTGGGCGAGCGGTATTTCCCGCGGACCCAGCGATTCCATACGCTAGGTGACAAGTGTCCTCATGTACGGTGACTGAAACCGCTCATTTCACGCGTTAAAAGTCATATCAAAGACGTGCAGCGGAATTAATGACCACCGTCAGATCTTAGAGCCTCCATCCAACGGTCGTGGTGCTCCGAAGATGCGCGCTGATTAACCAAGCTCTCGCCCTCCCCGCGCGTTAACCTCCAGACGAAAGTCGGGCAGCGAAATGTATTGTGGTCGTCCGATCCTGCACCCTCCATCCAACGGTGGTTATGCTCCAAAGCTACACGCGTTTTAACCCATGCCCATTACGCCCCTGGTCCACCATTTTGTTGCTCCACGATGCACTTAGAACCGTCGATCTCATTCAATGATCGTGTGGCCCATAATCACTCGCATTCTCCCCGTTTGACTCCGTCCTCTGCCACGTCATTTGTTCCTTCTAGGTTTGTGTACGCCTATGTGTCATCACCCCGCATACCCATTATATTATCATCCCCGCCATTTGTATATGTATATATTGCATTCTTATTCATCAATTTTTGTTCATATGTTGTTTTTTACGTGTAAAACCTACATTCCGTCTGTTTATCAATATCTCCATTGTATTTTCTCCGCCACCCTGCATGTTCTTGCCATATGGCCATGTCTTCGACGTCACCATCATCTTCATCTCCATCCCTGTCTGTTTTTCCTTAACTATTTTGTGTTTTTGCAGGTTTTCCGCGGTAGAAAAATCATCATGATTCACTGCTTTTTTCGCAGAAGTCAAGAGCACTGCCCTCGACAGTTTCCGAGGAAGAAATTCAGGAGGGAATCCGAGGGTAGTTGTTTTGACATGACCTCATTAATGGAAATATAGATAAAATCCATTGAACCCTAAATACGCCTGCAGAGGGAAAGATTACACAGCAAGAAATATTAATGGGGCAGCTTACGAAAATCAGTGAAAGATCGAGAAATGCCTCGCCCTGCATTAAAGATCTGGCATTTTAATTCAAGATTAGAGGGCCGAAAGTACCATGCACAAAAACAAGCAACCTCAAGGTTTTATTGTAGTAGATTTCCCTCCTCCAGCCAAGTACAGAACATTTGTATATTTTATTCTTTATGTCCTTTTTATGAGGAGATTTTCATCCTCAACATTTATTTCATAAAACAGCAGCAGAGTACTTGCACCAGTTCAGCACCGTCAAACAGCATAGGCGAGTTTTTCTTTCAGATTTGTTTTAAATTAGATCATTAAATGTATATCACCTACCTCATTCTCTAGAGCTTTCTATTTCTCTTATAAAAATAAGGAAGAAAGACATTGTAAGGGTTCCAGATTTCTATCAGCAAACTGTGCAGTGAGAAGTTCTTGTATACATCTTGTAAAGCTTTTGTGTAAAGGCTCAGAGCCCGTAGGGTCTCAGTGAGGAGGAGTTATATCTGTAATGAGGATTCTGGTCTTTGGTATCCCACAGTATGTAATATTTTCTTATGTGTTAATATAATATCTCATTTCATGCTATTTATCTTCTTGTATCATGTTCTAGAATGCGAGTGGCTCACTAGTCTTAAGTAAGGATTCATCCTAGTTGGTGCCCATACTTGGATTAGTCAAGCGCTTTAAATAGGCCTAGTCATGATATACTGTTCCATATTCATTTCATCCATATTTTCTGCTATATTAGTTACTTGAGGAGGGTGCTTTTAAAACGCCATTGTCATGTATGGATTCTTAGTTGGATAAGCCCGTATGTGGTTTTGTTGTGTATCTAGGTATCATCCTCATGCTAACTAGTATCTTCTTCATGTTTCTTCACTGCATCCACTTTCTAATATTTGATTTCTATGGCATATTATTTGAACTGGCCCTCTTTGCAGTAATTTGTCTCTTAACTGTCTGATGCGTTTGTATTGGAGTTTTGCATGTTGTTCCTACATTATTCTTATCTTTGTATCAGCTTCTGAGAGAGTTTGGTTCCATTTAAACTAATTTCCTTGTTTTACAAGAGATAGTAAGAGAGCTTTTGGATTGACAACCCAAGATATATTATGAGCTCCTTGCTATGCTAATATGTCCTAGGCACTAGTCTATAGCAACTCTAGGCTGTCTCTAGGGTAGACAATAATTGTCGACAACACATTCACTGCACATAGAAGTTGTTCCACTGCGTGCACATAGTTTCTTGCGCATAGCCCCTCTCCCCGGCTCTAGCCCATCTCGAAAGCCTGGCTCTATCCTCTGTCCCTCCCCTTCCTGAAAGGCACTACCTTACCAGCGTGAATGGCTCAACCTATCCCCTCTCTCTCTGAATGTCTCCTCTATTTGGCCTCTACTCTCCCTGAGGTGTATTTCTAGGCTTTTGTTGAAATATTTGTGTAGCAGCCACTATTTGTTTCATATGTTCCTCAAATGGTGAATCTCAACGTATGTAAGCTTTTTCATTGCATCTGATTAAGGTATGAAAATAGCATGGTTCCATAGCATAAAGATTAGTTAAGCCAACGGAGTCCCATTGTCCCATTCAGTCAGTCCGTTGGCGTTATCGGTTCACACCCCTAGGTTTTCTTGTTAGCTTAAGTAAGCAAGATCTATTTCAAAAGCAGCAAGCAGCTCCACTAATGGGCTTTCATTTCACTTGTGTTATTTCAGTTTGTTGTGTGCTTTAGGTGCCCCTATCTGTGTATGCGCTTCTTCCTTCAGTTGACCGACCTCCTTCTGTCCGTTGGAGAACCTCCCCCAACAAAACATATAGCAAGCAAGCTCAAGAAGCCCGTCTGCAATAATCAATCTAGCAAGCGGCAAGGGTCCAGCTCAACCTCAAAGCAATTTTTGTCGTCTTGCTTGTCTTCATTCTGGTGATTTTATTATCTTATATTCAGCCTGCCTGTCTTATCGGCTGAGGAAGGTCATTGTTTTCCTGCCTATCTTCATTCTTCGACCCGCAAATTTGAACAATCAATTCCAATCTCGGAAGACCTCTCTTCACCTACACCCGCGCGGAACACCTTTCCAGTAAATGCACCGAGGCAACCGTAATATTTTCCATCCATTTGTGTGTTCATATCAGAAGCCATTCAGTTGGAGTACCCATCCCAACAGTGCGCCCCTCTCAGAAGATATTCAGTATCAATAAATCAAGTCAATCAAATAAAGAAATCACTATCCAGTGCCACTTCGCTAACTGACATTGAGTTAAGACCATTGAGTCAAAGCATCACCTCTTGTATCGCCTCTCGGCTGACAGTGACCAGAATGAGGGTCTCTCGGCGAACATGCATAGACCGATGGGTATGGGCTATTGGGTATTGTCAACCGAAAAGAAATCTCTCGGAAACCATTAATCTATACCTCCTCTCCTTGTATTGATCGACTATTGAATCGCCCCTTGGGCTTGAGTGCATTGAAACCTGGCATTGACTTCACCGAGTACTAAAATTGAGTGCATTGAGTAGAGAAATCAAGTGAATAAAAACCTGTCATCGCATCAACACCTGGATTGAGCCCCGTGGCATCGATACCTACCTGCTCTCTAGGGCACTAGACATGCCTTCCTCCTGGGGCTCAACACTTGGATTGAGTACCACCGGCCATTGAGTACCACCCAACATGCCTCCTCATCGAGTAACCTCCCTTATTGAACCTCCCTCATAAAGTAACATCATTGAGTACCAACCCTCCCTCTTAATATCGCACCTCGCTCCGTTCTCGCACCTTCGTTCACCAAATATGGAACCAGGGGGATTCAGCTATATAACTAACTGGGGGAGAATAGATGGACCAACCGCTCTATATAAACCGGGATAGATGGAAAAACAAGTTGTCAATATGAACCAGGGGAGTCAGTTCTATAACTAACTGGGTGATTCTAGATGGCCTAACAAGTAATATATCAGAACCAGGGTCTCTATCAGAATTGGGATCTCTATAACAACTGGGGCTATATGGACCAACAAATTTTCAATACTCCCAGCTTTAGGAGAAAACGACTATATGAAAAGGTAGTTGGCTCTAACACAACCGGGGGAGTCTAAATGAACAACCAGTCATGTTTCTCTGAAAGGGAGTTGGCAAGTGCGGATTGAACGGAATGCGGGTATGGAGGATTGACTGAAATGGGTATTTACTGGGTTTACAATGGGAGACTTACGTATTGAACGGACTGGGCTGACTGAATGTGGGACGAGGGAATGTGATAATGTGGGTGGATTGTGTATGTGGACGATATAGAATGAGGTACTAGTATACGAGACTGGGAGAATGCATATAGAACAGGGCATGAACTGAACAACTCTGAGAACTGACTAAATCACAATTGTAACAGATCCTTCCTCCTTCTTTGTCATGTTCAATTTTGATCTTTCATCCATTGTACCTCCCCACCCCTTTCAGATGTTGTCTATTTCGTTCCCATCCGATGAACCGCCTCACCTCAAACTATGTTATCAATATAATCAATCTAATCCAAGCAGTGCCTGCCGGTGACCCCTATTGTAAGATGTGGGCGGTTGCATGCGTATTGAATGTGTACTAGGCCTTTTTCCTTCCTGGGTTGGACTGGGCTTACTGAATATGAACTGAATGGGGGGATGCATATTGAATGTACTGGGGCTTGAACTGAATGGGGGAATGCATATTGAATGTGGAATGCGTACTGGGTGTAGTTATCAGGTGCTTTACGCATACAGGGCTTTGGGTGAGTGGATTGAATGCGGACTGGATAATGCGGGTGGACTGGATAATGCAGATGGAACTGAATGTGGGCTAGGGAATGAAGGGTACGTGAGATTGTACCTCGATGGATAACTTATCCCTCAATGGGACTAGCTATTGGGATTGAATTTCCCATATTTAGCTTGGGCTTGATGTCCAGTAAAGACATTACCATTGATCTCTTGGTTCTTAGGATGAAATACATCAATGAAACCTAAAACTCCCTCTAACACATTGTTGGTAGGACTAGGGTCGTAATCTCAAACTCTATGGTTTTTCTTCAATGAATGTACCAGGTAGAAAAAAGGCAGTTTACACCACCCACAAAGCAACGTCAAAGCAAACGCTAGGCATAGAGGTAGAGGCAGATCGGAAAGAGGTTTGAAATCATATGAGTGGTGGGGCGCCTAACGATAGGCAGCATAAACACAGTACACATAAGATATGGTGCACCTATGTTTTCATATTCCCATCCCATTGTTACGATACAGAATCGATAGGAAGTGCCCACGTCCTTCCCGTTGCACCTATGAGTGAGTAATAATGCCTACTTTCTCATAATGGGGCTCAATTCAGAATGGTTGGTAGCATATCTGGTTGCAGCAATCGATAGAGAAATTGAAGGATGTGAACCAAAGCAAGCATCTTACCTATCGAATTCCATTTGGGTTCCACCAGTCGGTCTCATGGTTGGACCGTATCTTGCAGGAGTTGGGAAATCACCTTATAGTAGGTTAGATAGTTCCACATAAAAGCAAGCGTAATGGGATGAAAACGAATTCCCGAGAATGCATTACCTACATAATTCTTTTCTCGATCTCAGCCAGCCAACCCAATTGGATTAGCAAGAGCAAGACCAGAATTAGTGACAAAATGACGTATGTTGAAGGAATTGGAATCACAAGCTTAGAATAAGTAGCTTTATTTACTGGAGATTTTGAATGGGCTACAGAAAGAAAACTAAAGAAGGATAATCAGCTCTTTCTGCCTCACGTTCCGTAGTAAAGATATTCAATTTGTCTTCCCAATGCTTCGTTGGGAGAAGCTAATTCCAAAGCTCCATCCAAGCCCTAGGATTCAAGCTCAATAAAACCTTACTCTACCGTGCATCGATGTTGGAATGCTTGCTTCCACAAAGCCCCTTGTGTCTATAATGTTGCATTAGCAAAGTATAAGGCATGATGTGATGAGAATCGTCGACAATCACTGGTCAAGGTTTTAAAGCATAAGTTCCCTCACTCGCTCACTGGCTTCTTTCGAGATGATAGGAGCCGGGCTCAGAGGCCTAAAGCAGTAACCTTTCTTTATAAGGACTTACAGCTCAGAAAAACATCTCCATTGTGCTCTCAAATAGCTTTCTGTTGTACCTACGGTCTCCTCTAAAGGCCTGGTGGGGACTTTACAGTATGCCATGGTTACTTCCCATACGATTGGCTAGGGAGGCCAGGGGTGATTAGACCTCCCTACCTACCCACTTCACTCAGTCGTTTGGGGAACACTTTGTCTTTAATATATAAGAGGAATTCAAGTAGTAGTGTATTGAGCCAGGAAGAAAGGCCAAGGTCAAGGTCCCACCCGGTATGTATAAGCAAGCGCCATGTATGTAGTCGATTTTTCATTCAGGGTGAACCAACCCGGGTTAGCCAAAGTGTTATTATAAGGGGAGCTCTATTCCCTCCAACTCCTACTGCCAGGGCCAAAGCCAAAGAAATGACCAAAGCCCCACCCTTACCTTGAATCATTGGACTTATAATAAATGCGTAACCTTACCTTTCCTTTGACTAATTAGACTCAAAGGGAATTTCATCATATAAAAGGAAAAGCCCATACCTGAGAAATTCACTCGCTACCGCTCAAACAGGGTTATGAAACAAGAGAGCAACGCCCTACCGCTGCTTATTATTTCTCTTTCCTCTCTCGGTGGTCGAGAAACTAAAGTTCCTCTGCATTTCTTTTTTTGCCCAACCAGCGTATAGCGGTATACGTAAGGCCTACAACCAGAAGACGTTTACCAGCAGTATGCCCGGAGCCACACTTAATAGCCTAGACCCATGTTTCTGCCATTCTCGTGCTATTCGACCACTGGTATAACCGCACTGTCAATTGAACTTTCACTCGGTCCTGACTAAACTAAAGGGTTCACTTATAATGAGAGGGCCAGCCTAAACTAAAGGGCTCACTTGAAGTGGTAAATGGGCAATCAATTCAATTTCAAGTCATGCCCCTCTGCCATTGAAAATTTCCCCTCAAGTGTCCTAGTGCTAGAAATGTTGATGCTATGCGTATGAATATAGCTACATATGGTGGTTATAGCGGTCAGATCCTCATATGTACAATTGGGCGTATAGTTGATCCTCATGATGTGTCTATGGGCCTTTGAGTGAAGTGTATCCTGAGCTGGGATAATGCTCCAGATAGTGAAGATAGCTGTCGCTTGAGTGGTCTCTGTGGTCTTAGTGTTGGCGGTTGCCTGCTGTGTGTAGGTTCTCGTCGAAGGTGCGTGACGATGGATGGGTTGATTGGCTAGGTGGTTCGGGAGAGAGTTCAAGTAGGTGGCGATTGTCAGAGTGATTGCACCGGGGCTTAGGATTCTATCTATCCGGTGATTGTTGGTGGTTGGATCTTCCCGAACGAGGCCTCAGGTTAGGTCCTAATATCTATCTCTCTTTGGCCCCAGGTTAGGTCCTAATGGAGACTAAATCAATCTAGTCCTCTCCCTCACTCAAGAGATAGACCTTTGAATCATATATAAGTAATGAGCCATATCCCTTCTCTCATTACCGTAATTACGTATATAATATATAGAGATCCTCTCCCGTTGGTCGAGTCATTATTACACATCCTCTCCTTATCAATCGAGCCATGCTTACGCATGATGGTGGCCCATTGGTCGAGCCCTTCCGAGGACCTGATGGCGGCCCGCTGGTTGAGCCATTCTTCCTCTCCTATTATTCAAGTAGCCTTACGTCACCTCTCCCTCACCATATGACAAGTACTTCTCTCCTTGATATTTATTCTTTCTAAAGTAAACGAAATCATACGAGTCAATATAGATTGATTAGGGCCTTCGATCCACGTACATCTTATGGTATTTACCTACCTGAGAGGGGGGGGAACCACCTTATTGGATAATAGTAGACTGCCCGAGTGTCAATGGTAGGGTAGGCGTGGAGAGATTTTTGCAGGGAAACTTGCAAGTACAGTTTGGGGGGAGGCAGATGTACCCTAACAAGGGTCGGGCGTCGACCCAACCTTATGAGTATTCAGACTATAACAGTTCTGATGAATAGTCACCAAATTTTGACAATTATACGATTCCAGAGGATGATTTAGAATTGGGTCAATCACGTTTATTAGAAGTGGACAATCGAATGGTTGTACCAGCCAAAAATCCTCTACGCATGATTGTAACATCGGCTGATGTACTTCATAGTTGGGTTGTACCTCCCTCAGGTGTCAAATGTGATGCTGTACCCGGTCATTTGAATCAAACTTCCATTTTGGTGCAACGAGAAGGAGTTTTCCACGATCAGTGCAATGAGATTCATGGAACCAATCATGCCTCTACGCGTGCACCCAGATACATAGGCCAACTACTGAGCCCACTCTGGCTTAGCTACACCTTCTCGAATAGGCCAATTCGGTTTAGGTGTGAGCTACCTAAGGAGCTATTATAGTGATATCATGGCTAGAGCAGTAGGGACGAGAGGAGCCTCTCTAGCTAGTAATAAATGAAATAATAAGGGGGGCTCCAGTGGAGTGGAGCGGAGGAGACGGTTAGGACAACGAACTTGAAATGTGGATCCCGAACCGAAGCTCGAGAATATAAAGATTAGTGGGCCGGCCAATAGCACCCCGTCGCAGTCGGTGGCATTACCTTCCGCGGCACTCACTCGAGGAACCTCATAATTTGTTACGGCAATGTAGATCGATAGTGAGTGAAAGAGCCCTGAGATGAGCTAGCTCAGGCTTTGGGGGAAATATAGGGTGCTAAGGTCGCATAGATTTGACTGGTCTTAAGCATAGCAAAGCTTACCTGAGGCTCAGGTGTCTTGAGCATAGTGAAGACATTGATTTCTTCCCCTCAAAGAGCAAGCATAGCAAAGGAAAACTTAGGCTCATAGCTCAGGATAAGCATAGCGGCATGGCCCTTACCTTCTCAGGTCACTTACCTGAGCTCTACTCAGGGCTCTCATTCATTTTCAGCCTTACTGCCACCGATATTCTTAAGTGATAACCTGATGTTATGCCTTCTCGCAGGGATAACAAAAATTCACACACGCTCGCGCAAGGGCCTAAATTCCCAATAAGAGGTTGAACCAAGGACCTGTGGAAGTCGGGGCTACCCCGTCCCCATGGCAACCAGTGTCTTGAGGGAGGAGTTCAGAGGCCTTCTAGTAGCATGGACCTATTCCTCTCCAGGTCATGCGAAAGAGGCTAGTCCAGGATCGTACTGTTCCTCTACAGACAAAGACAACAAATGCATGGATTTGTACCTCTACGCGCAAGCAAGCTAATCTCATTAGAGAGAAGCGTAGCTCAGGTTATCACTTACCTGAGTTATCACTCATATTTCTTCCCCTCAAAGCTTGAACATAGCAATACCTTTACAGATCTGGTTTTACTTCTTGAGTGGTGTTTTTCTTTTTATATTCTAGATCTTGGGTGGTTCGGTTTCGATTCAAATATCACATGGTATCAAAGCCTTGGAAATTCTAAATAGAAGTGTTTCATTGCGGTGAAAAAGAAGCTCCTAAAAGGATGTTTCCATTCATTTGAATGCTACTTTAGACATATGTGAGTTCAATGCACAGAAACAGCCTTTCAGGGGGCTTATCACTCACCAGTTTGAATGTGTGGTCATCAGCCAATCGAGAGAAGCATAGGAAAGCTCCTCATTCTTAAGAGCTTGAACTTCACCCTTGAAAGGGCAGTACTAGAGTTTATTTCTCAACCAGTAAGCCCAGTGGGGTGAGGTAACGTGTGAGTAACAACTCTCTTTTGGGGAGGGGCCCCCAAAGAGAGGATGCGTAAGCATGACTCGACCATCGGGCCGCCATCAACTTGAAGAACTAAAGGAGAGGTCCTTAGGGACTCGACTGATGTTACGAAGGAGAGGGACTCACCATTCATATGGTGAGGGAAAGGTGATAAAATTAGAATTCAAGTTGAAGAACCTTTTCCACAGTAAAAGGGCCAATCTCGTAGGGAGAAGGTCCTAAACCTCCGCCACAGGTGAATGGGGAGGATATTTCCCCGAGCTCTCCTAATAAGCCAAGTCAAGCTAGGGGAAATATATCCCTAGCCCCCTAGCTCTCCTAATAAGCCAAGTCGAGCCAGGGGAAGTCGTAAGAGGCGAAGCCAAATGAATCCGAAGAGGCGAAGCCTCACCATATGAATAATGAACTAAGGCCGCCATCATAGGTCCTATCCTATCTTGTTACTTATAGAGGAGGCTTATAACCCACCCCATTATGGTAACCCTTTGACCCAAGAGTCTTCTTTGGCTTATTCCTATTATCCCTCATCTCCTTCTCTTTCCACCAGGATGGATCTTTCGTCTTATTGGTGTTATGAGTAGGTAGCTTAGTATTTTTACCTAGTTTAGCCTCCAGTCTAGCGATCTCTTCATTATTTTGCTTAATAATCCAAATAAGATGATTATTATGTTCCTTGTGAAAAGACTTTGTTTCCACAAGATTCAGATCTTGCATATTTTGATCCTGAATAATCTTAAAAAGCTTCTGATTATCTTGAGAAAGACTAGCATTCATCTCACGCATATCATCAAGTTGAGCATCCTTATCCTGAATAAGCTTCTGAATATCTTCAAAAATATGAGCATTAAAATCATTCACCATCTTAGCCTGATCATCTATCATCTTATCCAGATCATCAATCCTCTTAGCATTAAGAGCATTCTCTTCACGCAGACTAGCATAAGCTTGATGAATCTTCTCATTCTCTTCACGCAAACTAGCATAAGCTTGATGAATCTTCTCATTCTCTTCACGTAGACTAGCATAAGATTGATGAATCTTCTTATTCTCTTCACGTAGACTAGCATAATATTGATGAATCTTCACATTATGGTCAAAAAGACCAGCCATCATCTGCGCTTGGTCTGCAAGCCGCTTCTGAAGAATCTTATTTTCCAATTTGAGAATAGTTATATCTTTCCCACCGAAGTCTATGACATTCTTAGGTTTTGTATCTACCCAAACCTCTTTGTTAGAATATACAGGATCCCTTTTGGTACCAACTTTGGTTCCAAGTTGTACTTGGATTTCCTTTTTGGAAATTTCGAGGGTATGCCAATTGATTCTGAAGTTAGATGCCACGATCATCTTCTTAGTGAGAGAAGGATTAGCGTATTGTAACTCAAACCATTCAGGACTAACCAAGCTTCTTGTAGGGTCATTTTTCTTCAATATATGACCTTGATCTTCTGTTAATAAACTATAACTCTTTGCAGCCAAGAAGATCCCTTTCTTAAAAATGTGCTCAAGCTTACACTTACCCAATTCAATTGAAGAGACTTCATCTTCCGAAAGAGGGCTTCCTAGAACTGCTGAGTCAGTATCAGTATAGTAATAGTCTAGTCTAGAAATGTATTTGTACATATGAATATGAGCACAAGCCATAATAGTTGTTTCCAATTGAACAACCAATATATTTGGAGGATTCCAGTCTAAGTCGTCAACCTGTCCTATATTACTCAAGTAACTTACAATATAGTAATTATCGCTAAGCTTATCCCCGAAGATCAGATTCTCATTCTACATCAAAGTGTCATATCTTTCCCTATTGACAACCTCTGTGATAGTACTTTGTGGATTGATCCCAAATCTCCCGTACAAGGAGTTCATGAGTATCTTGCAAACATAAGCCATAGCATCATGACCAGACACCTTCGCTTCTTGTCTTCGGGAGAATAGTTCTGACACAAAGCTGGAGAAAGGACTAGCCCACTCCTCAAACAAGTATCCCCTTAGTGGTATAATCATGTAACCCAAGTTGCAAGCATATTTTAACTCTTCGCTATAATACACACCTATGAATTTACCTGTTGGGAACAGTAAAGTATTATTAGCCCTATATGGTAAGAATGGTCGAGTAATTGTAATCGGACATACCACATATGCCTCAATAAATCCATACAAGTTTGACAATTCCAGGCCTTCCAAATCCCCATGCCATACTGTTTTTCCACCTGGCATATTGAATGTTTTCATTATATATGGATATAATGATTTGATGTCATAGTAGTATATATTTTCCCCATATGGGATATACGTATCTGCATGGCGTCCATAGTACCCACGCCGAATGAATGTATCTTCATTCCTACTTGTTATATGGATAGGAAAAATATTAGGATCATAATAGCTCATACGATAAATTCTCATAGCTAGAGAAGACAATGTCAAGCACTTCACGATATCAACTTTGAACTGAGTCCAATAAATCTCTTGGGCTTTCTGCATCACACCACCTAACAAACGTATATCTTGTTTAAGGTATTCCAAAATTTTATCTCTACAATCATCCAAAGTCTCAACTTGAATCTCTTCATGTGGAATTGAGCCTTTTGAACCTAATTGAGGACATAATTTTTTAGCGAATGTATCTAGACTACTTGGGAGCAGAGTTAATGAATCTTTGAAACATAACACCACTTTATTACCCCGAGACACCACTAACTCGTAAAGCCTAAGGTTCCTCATAAGAGGTTTTATGGAGTACTTATTGCCATTTTTAGCATAATATTTCATTAATGGGATACCATCGAAGCGGGATAAGTTATGGAAATAAACCGTTAGAATATTAGATTGATCCGCTACCCTTGCTAAATGCTCAAGAAAGTCATACAACATTTTATTACTCCTGTCTTCAAATTCAAGTAGGACCAATAAGGAATCTTCACTGAATTTTGTGTCTATTGAATAGGTATCAATATATTCACCCGGGTAAACCCCTAAGGAACCAGCAGTGTAAGGGACATGAACACCATTTACTAGAATTGTCTCCGTATCGGCAACTAGGAAGGCATCCTTTCCTTACCCGTAGGTACGAGTGCAGTTACATCATCGGGATAACGATGCTTACTACCACCCATAGCTGGAACTTCTTGTGGTTCACCATCACCATCAGCTATGTTGGCATTAAGTAATTCCCAAAGTTTTGTATCAATATCCTCGTAGGTCAGAGTTACCTCTTTGTCCTACATACCAGCCATATACATGCAAATGCATAAACCTGATAGCACATGATTCTTGTAATCCTCTGCCATTTTAGCAACTAATGACAAAATATTATCATATACTTGCTTGTTAGGAACAACATTACCACAAGGATCATTGAAATAAATAGCAGGACCTATTGTAAAGTAAACATCTATAGTTGGTAGATTCAGTTTATAACCAATAGTAAATTTACCGTGTTCAAACACTTGACTGTACCTGTATTTCATTAAAAGCCGCATTACAGCCAATGCTATCACTTTATAGTTGGCACAGCAAAGGTAAGGGTCTTTAAATCCCAATTCTGCTATTCTCAACCCTGGATATGAATCAATACATATTTCATCCTTGATTAACAGCTTTAACCTGGTCAAATCCCCATTGAACTCATAAATATCATAACCAAATAAACTGTCTGAAGTGGTGAAATTAAATAATGGATTTTTTTTCATGTATTTTTTCATATTCAGTAGTGCACGATGTGGTTAAACCCGAGAGACTCCCATCTATTGAGAAGTGAATGAAATGAATTCCACTTCTCAGCATGACGCTGACCACCGCACACAGTATTGACATATTTATCGTAACAACTCACAGCCTCCTTGGCCTTTTTACTCCAGTTTTTCTTATTTTTATCCTTAGGCTCCAGAGATATTAAGAGAGTTTGAAGTTCATCACCTGGAATAGGATCATTAACCCAGTCATAGTTCCAAGGGGAATCTCCTCTTGATGATCAGATTAGATTAAGCATAATGAATTCATTAATGATTCGAAGTGGAGGACCCATTTCCATGAACACCTTAGTATAAATTTTGGGAACCCCTGCTGTGAAAACCACTGTTGTGATGAAATTATCATGTACAGTGTATACAGGCGCTTTCTTTAAAGTCAATTGCTCCACCACTTTCATAGCTATAAAAGCATCCTTCTGATGAATAAAGTTGACGCATGTAGCCACTTTAGTCTTTCGCGTATCACTATCCAACGTAGGCACTTGGAGACTCACCCGATGTCTCTTATTGCATACTCTATCATAGACCCATATATATTCTGTATTATAATGCAGATAATCTTACACAGTAGTGAAGTACGGTATACTATATAGTACTAGTTGATCCATTTCCGAACAAAACCAACCAATGAGGTTAATCAACCTCATTAAATTGATGATGTCCGGATATTTAAATACCCAAAAGGAATAGCATACTTTAGCGAAGGAATAGAATACCTTACTCCTTAGCAATGAACCATAAACTTCATGAATATCATGAGCCATGGCTAAAACAGTCTTCCCATATATCATAGGCATAAATAGTTGTTTGACGACCTTTCTTGTTAAGAGAGATTCTATGATATAATACTTCGATTTATCAAACACTTGCACTTGTCGCAAGTACTTAAGTAGTTAATTTTGCAAACACAAATACATATCTTGTATTTCATTATCAGGAGACGAAATAAGATTTGTTTGCCTACCCATTTCTTCGTTCATCAATAGGTAACTCATGATTTGATAAGCACTAGCGGAAGAATCTTGAGACACTGGATCCCTATTAAAACCACGAAGTATTTCGATATAACTCACTCTTTCATTAGAAACAACCTTAGCTAGGAACTGTAATGAATCACTAGCTTGTTGTGCAAAGTTAAGTAAACTATGGTCCGACTCAATCATTGTTTCATGGTTCTACATATACTAGCCATAAGCTTGATCTAACAATACAAATTTCTTAAACTTAAAGGCAGTTGCACATGCTAATGTAAATATGAGAGATTCCTCATCAAGCTTGCTTAGTTCTTCAGGGGCTTTAGCATAAGAATGAAATACTATCAAACTTCTTGCTAAATCCCTTTCGTGAAAATGCAAGATGCCTGCGCGGTAGATTCGACCCCTCCAGTCAAGGAACGTTGGGAGATACAATTTATAACCAAAATATTCCTTCGACAGAACTAATATGAAGTCTTCATACCTAGATCGTTGTACCCGCCTAAATAATTCCAAACACAACGTGTGACAGGTACAAACCTCCTTAATCCCATAGTAATTATTGTAGTAAAACTCCCTCAATAGGTCTACCACCCCTGGTAGACTAACCTTCGCTAGTCTTCTTTCCATAAGGAGACCCACCTCTTTAAGGGTATCACGATTTGATATAATAGAATTCAAGACATTTTCATTGATCTCAAAGGCTTGGGACTGAAGTGTATTCAAGACATTGCAAAGACACAGAAGATCATTCAACTGGAGATAGAAATTGTGTGAGTTCTTAGAAGATAAGAGACAAAACCTGTTAAATACATCACCTGTTAGGGAGGTTAAGTACCCCCCTTCAAGATCAGCTAAAGTAGAAGGTACATCTACCTTAGATTTCCAAGGTAATGGCTCGGACACCATGGGTAGATTTAGTTTGATCGGAAGGAGACTTAAGTCGAAATTAAATAGAGCGTAACAATTTGATTGTATATAACCCTTATTTTTAGAAACGATAAGACATACGTATAGCTTTCATCTGTTTTGAGAGTAATCAATTTGCGTTCGACCAGGAACTCGATCAAGCCGACCCCGATTGCATAATCACTCCTAGTCACTTTCCTTGGTTTTTTCTCTCATTTTAACAATAACTTCACACCGCCGTCCTTTTTACCGCATATTTCTGAATTCCAATATTCACTGCTTGAACTCGTACAACAGAATCAATATGTTGGATCAAATTTGATACCCTCAATACAAATAAATCCTGTAAAGGGTTGAACATTGCCCAAAGTACATGAATCATTATTGCCTCCAAAGTATATTTACCAAATATATTAATATATTTTAAATCTCGTTTGGATAGGCCACCTTTTTGCCGTAGATATTCCTGAGCAGTAATCATTTCTGGAGAAATTAATTGTTTGATCAAGCTAGGAACACTTTTAAATACATTATTTTCGTCAAAACGCATACTCAACCCCTCAATTGAATGTTGTAAATCAATCAACTGATTCTTTCTCCTTTCTTCCAACTCCTTTTGGCTCATTTTGGGATTTGGATAGAAATCAAATGCATTATCAAATGTCTTTGATAACAATAACTCATTGATAACTGCATCTTGATAGAGAGAAACATTACTTGGTTTAGAACTAGAGATGGAATCATCAATATTTTGGTAGAAATGATTCCAGAAAAGATTGAGGATTCGTTCCTTAGCCTTCCGCATCTTGCTACCATCATACTCAAGATTTGGATCATGCTATTGTATCTTGCTACCATGATATCCACTATTATCTGCTCCAGTATTATAAGAATCAACTCCACTCGTCGAATAATAGTTTGTTTGAAAGGGAAATCGACCAATTATGATATGTGAACCACTGGAAACTATATTTAGTAATAAGGGAGCCAACGAACTCGACGAATTAGAAATCACCATCACTGAACCCTGGTGAGATAGGACACTGCTATGCCCCAACATGCAAGGGTGGAAGGTCAACACAGCTTCGGATCGTGAGATGATATTTGAGACCATCATCCAAGGTATTTTTTGATTTAAATCATCATTGTTTAAATTCCCCCTATTCAATACTTGTAAATTCTTGGTGTAGTGGACACTAATCGAGTGGGAACATACTTGAAGGCTGGGTGGGAGGCCGTTAGGGGATCAGGCGAGGCTTACCTTCTTGACCGCTTTGAGGGCATGACTGCTCTGAGGGGCCTGCCTCTGATCCGCTAGTGCTGGGCTCTTGACCGTCTTGCTTGAAGGCTTGTGGCTTGGCGGCTTGGGGCCTTAGGGGGGCCTTTTTTTTCCCCTAAGGGTGAACACTTTTTTTGGGGTACTTTTGCGGGGGGGCATAGGCATGTAAACTCCTCAAGTTTTTTGCACCCACTCTGTTGTTCATTATAAAAAGGCACTTGCTGGCAGGCCCCATACCTCCCAATAAAAGAAATGGAACTTACTTATCCCTACTACCTCGCCTTCCTTCTCATTCCCCTGAATCCCACACCTACCTTCTCTCTCGCTACCTTAACGACTTGCCTTATGAAAAAAAGAGCCATTAGCATGCCCCAAAGGGAAAGCATTAAATAAGGCTAAACCACTCAAGCTTGCGAACTGGCGAATTGAAGGAAGGCTTACTCTACCTTCCCCAACTTCTTTATTGATTGTCCCGAAGAGGAAGGCATTCCTGCACCTACCTACCTTAGCGAACTAATCCACCTCGGGGAGTCAGCTTCATTAAGCTTTGATTCCCCATGGTTTGACTAAGAGAAAGACCTTACAACAACGAGGACCCTATCCTCTATTGTGTCAAAGTCTATTCCACTAGAGGAAGGTACTAGTTGGTTAATGGTATCACATAGCAGTAAAGGCATATCCCCATACCCACTTCACTCTCGGAGTTCATTTCCACCTTCCTCTCGAGACTTGGACTAACCTCCTACTTATGGTGCGTATAACTATTTCCATCTCCGATCTCCCATTAATGGACAGATATGCATATTCGAACGCCTTAGAAAAATATATAGAAACCCTACGAACTTACTCTATCACAATCTTGTCTCTCCTTGTCCCTCCTCCCTTTCTACTGACTTACTCACTAGCTTTCTCTTACTTACTCTTACTAACATATCAGTACTCTACTACCCGAACCCAGTCCGTAGGTCATTTATCGGTCTTACCATTGGACTCGCTAATGCTAAAACATGAATTGCTAATGCTAAAACCACTATATAGGGGGATTATTATATAC
Organism: Pinus albicaulis; assembly: GCA_034641835.2. Lineage (NCBI taxonomy): Eukaryota > Viridiplantae > Streptophyta > Pinopsida > Pinales > Pinaceae > Pinus > Pinus albicaulis. Next base: position 137,664,854 of record CM076570.1, on the reverse strand, counting down.
GTAATAAGTCTACTCATCAGTAAAGAATCTTACCCAAATAATAAGTATTACAATTATCAAACTTGCCTTATCATATCTCATTGCCTTATGACTTGCCTTGTATTCCCCCAATCTCCCCTAGATAACGGCTCTACAACTGTCCCATCCACATAGTAGGAATTAGGGTCTTCCCAGGTTGTTAATGCAGGTAACAGGAATATAAGAGGTGTAATATATTTGGTATTCACAAAGCTAGGAGGTGTGCAGCGAAGGTAATAGGCCCGGTATGTAAGGGAAGGTCAGCTTCCCAATTCACCTTCCTCTCCCGCTAGTCGAGCGAGTACCTTCCTAAGGCTGGTCCTTCCTAAGAAGGTTGGTTCCACTATATATGTATTTGGTTCCATCCTTACTTAGTGAATCAAACCACACACTCCTTCCTTTCCCATCCTTCCTTCCTACGATTCTAAGAAGGCTATTGATTGATCCCTCTCTTTGCAATCTATATGGTTCCTTCTGAAGTGTTAGAGTTCAACTTCCATCCAACTACGATTCTAAGAAGGCTAGTGAAACCACACACTATATGGTTCCGTTGAACCATCCTTTTCTATATGGTTCCGTTCCATCCTTAGTTCAACTTCCAACTACGATATCTAGTGAGTGAATTCAACTCTATATGGCTCTATATGGTTCTATTCAGCTCGACTTTAGCCAAACATCCCTCATCCTGATATCGTTCATTATCATGTTGACACCGTAGCTATCATATATAGTCGATTACTAAGTTGACAAATACAAACCAGCCTTAAGATATAAGTTATTATGATCTTCCACCATACCATGTTTACACAGCTACCATAATATTCTTTCTATTATGATCCCATCTTCTATAATGATGATACAATTTAGGAACCTTCAGCAACAGCCACTAGAACTCTTAGCAGCACTTGCGCTACGAATTAGTGGCAACCATTGGGCATATACCGAGATATTTAGGGGAGGAAAGGTATGTTCGCGCTTTACACAAGCACGATCAACCCAACACTGCTTACTACGGAAGACGGGGGAACTCCTCCTAATTCCAATATCACCCAACCAACTTACTGATGCACCAACCACTTGCTTCATGAATGCTTAGGGTAGTTGAAAGGAAGGTTGAACTCACATAAGAAGCTTAGAAAGTAAGTAATAAGTTTTGATTCATTTTCTTAGAATGGTAAGAAGGGCTACTCACTCAACTAATCATTCACTAAGCTAGCCAGGGTAGTAGGGGACTCAAGCCTTACTCACTCACATAGAAGCTTATAATAGAGGGTAGTAGTTGGAAGGTAAGGTAGGGGACTCAATCACTTCACTAGGATGGATCAAGAAAGATTGCGAAGAAGTGGAACTATTCACTAGCCTTAAGAGAATCTTAGAGAGGGTAAGAGAAGCCATAAGAATCCCACTACTTCAATAGAATGGGAAATTGGAACGAAGTTTATTAGAGAATTTGTAGGGTGCGTTAGCACACTTGACTGCTAAGGATAGGCCCGGTAGGGACTCACTCATTCATATGGGTGAGGGGTATGGTTCCTCCATCGAGATGGAATTCGAGGTTTAGAAATAGGTTGAGTAAGTAAGAGGTCTAGTTAAAGTGTCTATGTATTGGCAGTGAAATCTGCCTTATCTAGGTAAACAATATGAAATGGGCATGTTCAATAAGCATAAAATCCAGTTTGAGTGGTCGATGAATCGAGCTGTAGCGATCCTTCCACCCAATAAAGTAGCAGCTATGATCTGGGGCTTCCACCACCCCACCCTATTTGGTTCAAATCTTATGTCCTTTTTCAGTAGGTTGATTGCAAGGGTAACTATTCAGTAGTTTACTTGACCTGACCTTAAGAAATAAATAAGGGTTAGTCCAAGCAATAAGTTCCATGCCCTTGCACTTGAGTGAAAGCGCCTTATTAGTCTTGCGAAAAGTGAAACTTGGACTAAGGAAACTAGTAAGGACTACAGAGATAGGGCTAAAGTATCTATAGGCTAGAACATGGACAAGTTAAACGTATGCATGCGGGTCTCACGTAAAAGAGACGGAAGCTAGTACCATAGGCTAGAACTAAAGCCACTTACTTAACTAAGGCTAACTATATGGCTAGTAGTTCTTTGTGCATGTGGATTACAGCTACTAACTACTAGGAATCAAAATAGGAGTTAATGATGTTTTTTCTCTTGGCTATCAGTGAACAGTGGGTAAGGTCTCCCCCAGTATCGGCCAGTGGGGTAACAACGGGGACCTCCCATCCTGGGGATCTATCTCCACCATAGAGAGATAGTTTGACTAAATAGAATGAAAGGCAAGAACCCCGAGCTTCTGAGGCACATTCTCTGGTAGTGGTGTTGTGAAGGCCTGTTGATATAGTTGTCTCTGCTATGGCTCTAGGCTATTAAACATATATATGTTAGTATCGGCTATATGGAAAGGACTCTCTGAAAATTTTGACAATTTGGATGAGACACCGGCGGCTATTGGATAATCGGAAAATAGCATTGACCTCCTGAGCAGCACTTAATTACTCTCTCCGTGGAAATAAATCTTGAATACTACACCTACTACCCCCTTTATGGGTATGTTGGCTTGAAAAGGGACTTTTATGTGGATATACACTAGCTATTGGACCAGCTAGTGCAATGGATACCTACCTCCTGGGAAACTGACTTACTGACTTGCTTACTATCTTACTATTGGTAGACTTCTCTTGTGTATGGCAGCAACATGGCTCCGTAAGGTGAGAACATGGGAACTGGAATAGTATAGTCCCTTCTCCCTTAGGTCTGGTCTACCGGTATCATATATGTATGACTATTGGAAGCTGTATGACAAGGACTCTCTGAAAATCTGGATGAGACACTTACTTACCTACTACACAATAGTATGTTTCCATCGTATGCCCTAAGATTACATATATATATATATATATATATATATATATATATATATATATATCATTCCTAATATATATATATATATATATATATATTAGGAATGATATATGCCTTTGTACTCAATCACTTTATATGGCTTCACGTAGGCTTCACACTTCTATGTGGATTATCGCAACAGATTCGAGTTCCCCCGGCTTAGATTAGTAAGCTCCCCATTGGATTGGATTAGTAGTCCCATTGGCATATTCCCCTCCCCTCCCAACAATCGATAGGTAAATGCTTTCCTTCTTATTAGATTTTCCTGCCATATATGTTGTGGCCTTTTGGATTGACTACACCCGGCATGGCCTACCAAAGTACCAAAAATTTATGAAACCAAGATCGTAGGAACTGACACTCCCAGTAGTTATCCTCTTTCTTTCAAATAAGGAATGGATAAAAAAGAGGAATAGGAATCCCTCCTTCTAGCTTCTTCGCTTTTTCTCATGGGACTAGCTTCACTTACGCTCATTAGTATCCTATCCTGTTATTAATGGGAAAATAAGGAAGGGACTACTCCTCCTTCTGGCCTATCTGATACGGCAGCATCAGCAGAATATTTGGTATTCTATCTGTTTCATCTTCAGATTGCATAGAGAGGAACTGTGTTGTTCCGTGAATCCACCAGATTTCCTTTCCTTCCCTAACATGCTAGGCATACTTTCTCTCAAATTCAGATATGGAGACCATAGTAGGGCCCCCTCATAATGTTACCACCATACATATGAGAATTGGTTTTGTTGTCAGAACCTGCCCTTAAGAAAGAAAGGATACCTTATTTCACTGGTGTTAAGGATCACCTAAGGGGATTACAAATGAAAATGGACAAGGTAAACATCTCTATGTGATATCATATATTATCAATATTGGATTAGTCCCATTGGCTTAAAATTCCCACTACCCTATGGATTTCCTTGCCTAACATGCTAGGCATTCTTTTCGTATATGGAGTCGTATATGGATACCAAGGGATTGGTTGTTTCATGCCTCCTTATTCCATGTCAATGAGTAGACTATCTTATTATCTTATTCTATTAGTAATGACTTTCAGTGATGGCGAGTAGCACCGATTAGTTATTGATTGATTGGGCATTAGGGCGGACGAACAACCCACATAGTGTTAGGTGAGGTTACCCATTTTGAATCTGACTTTTGCATATCTGCCTTGGTAGCACTCTGCCCACCCTTCCCTCCTAGTTTCCCTTATTCCCCTCTCCTTTAGTCGAGAGTTCGATAGGCTCACCCTTGGCGGCACTTTGAACATCTTTCACTCGATCTCCTTTCGTCAATCGAGCGGTTTCACTAATGGAAACCCTCACCATATGAATAGTGAGCACCTATGGTCCTTTGGTCGAGATGAGCTTAACGCCCTCTTATTTTTGTTCATTTACCTCTCCCCCTTGTCGAGAGTTTGCTTGCTCACCCTAAGAGATTGGCCATTTGACCATGACGGAGGTTAGTGAAGGTTAAATGGCGGAGGTTACTAAAGGTTTCCCTCCTATTCTTGCATATTACCTTGGCGGAGGTTTGATGCTTTGGCCCTACGAGATTATCCATTTGACCGTGGCAGACGTTTTGGAATATTGAGCAACGAATGAATGCATAATGACATATATAATGAATGAATGCATAATGACATATATAAAGAATGAATGCATAATGACATATATAATATTGGCATTGTATGCTAAAGCGATATGACGTATCTCATTCATGAATGGATTCGATACCATAATTACATATATAATGAATGACAGAATTACCTATCTAATTCATTAGTCGATCATGAGGGAAATTTTCATTCAATCTCTCCGAAATGAACCGTAATGACATATATAATGAATGAATGCATAATGACATATATAATATATGCATGATCTGCTAGGGTGTAATTACTAACCCGACGAAGCACGAGTGTGATTGGGTCAGTAACAATTCACTCCTAAGTGACAGCGATGTATGGCACCCTCGAGGTGAGCCCAGTATCCTTTACTATAAGTTAATACCCCAATGACCCCAAACAGATATCGCCAATCGGTGAGGCAGGTACGACACAGCCTTGAGCAATATAGCCCCCAAAGAAAGAAAAGAAAGCGTAATGACGTGCTATAATATCAAGCAGCATCGGTTGCTCGGCAGGGGAAATGCATAATAACATATATAATATATGCATGATCTGCTAAAGCGTAATTACCTATCTCATTCAAGCAGGGAGATCGTCATGAATTCGATCATGACTGTAATGACATATATAATAGATGAATGGCTACTAGCATTCGAAAGGACGGAGTCCCTCACTCATTCATATGGGTGAGGGGCATTTTATGCTCAAAATAGATCATACTCAAAAACAAGAGTTTGATCCAGGCTTAGAACGAACACTAACTATATGCTTAACACAATCAAGTTGAATGTGGCTTGCTTCCCCATCCATCCACATGGGGGAAAAAGGTCAAGATGAATGGGCCCCTCCTAGCACGTGCTCACTCACTCAAATGATATGTGAGTGGTGCACTGGGCATGGGGCACAGCAAGAAAAGTGGCGAACGGGTGCATAACGCGTGGGAATCTGCTGAATAGTTCACTCGAAATCCTGAATAATTCATAAAGCAAGCTAATTCGCATTTTTCGATGAGCCCACGTAGTATCAGGTAGTTGGTTAGGTAAAGGCTGACCAAGCCAATGATGCTTAGCTGGTCTTTTCGGATGATCAATCACACTAGGACTAAGACACGACCCAGACTCCCTCGGGGGGCAGCAGTGGGGAATATTAGACAATGGGCTCACACCCGATCCAGCAATATCGCATGGGTGAAGAAGCGAATTTTCATTTTTCAAGCTCTTTTGTCGAGTTTTGATCATGACAGGACTCGAGGAAGAAGCCCCGGCTAACTCTATGCTAGTAGCTGCAGTAATACCGGGGGGTCAAGTGTTATTCAGAATGAATGGGCATAAAGGGCACATAGGCGGTGAAAAGGGTGGAAAGTGAAAGTCGCCAAAACACTGGCGGGGTGCTTTCTTGACCATTTCACTTGAGTGAGATAGGGGAGAGTGGAATTTCGTGTGGAGGGATCAAATCCTAAGAGATAAGAAGGAACGCCAACTACAAAGGCAGCTCTCTAGGTCCCCACTGACGCTGGGGTGTGAAAGCATGGGGAGCAAACAGGATCAGATACCCTGGTAGTCCATGCCGTAAGCGATGAGTGTTTTTCCTTGGTATACCTGCCTACTAGGTAGGATTAGGATCAGGGGCCCAGCTAACGCGTGAAACACTCCACCTGGGGAGTACGGTCGCAAGACTGAAACTCAAAGGAATTGACGGGGGCCTGCACAAGTGGTGGAGCATGCGGTTTAACTCAATACAACACGCAAAACCTTACCATCCCTTGACATATGAACAAGTGTGCCTGTCCTTAACGGGATGGTGCAAAAATTCATACAGGTGCTGCATGGTTGTCGTCAACTCATGTTGTGAGATGTTTGGTTAAGTCCTATAATGAGTGAAACCCTCATTTTTTGTTGCTGAGACATGCACTAACGGATCAATGTCATCGCCCCTTATCAAGGGCAAGGGTGAGTAAGCGAACTCTCGGAGGCAAGCACCTCTTTTTGATTGATGAAACTCCTATGAAGGCAGGTGTGTGATGAACTCACAAGAGACTGCCAGTGATATGCTGGAGGAAGGTGGGGATGACATCAAGTCTACATGGCCCTTATGGGCTGGGCCACACATGTGCTACAATGGCAATGACAATGGGAAGCAAGGCCGTGAGGCGGAGCGAATCCAGAAAGATTGCCTCAGTTTGGATTTTTCTCTACAACTCGAGAACATGAAGTTGGAATCGCTAGTAATCGCGGATCAGCATGTTGCGGTGAATATGTACCCAGGCCCTATACACACTTCCCGTCACACCCTGGGATTTGATTTCGCCTGAAGCATCAAACCAATGATCACCCTATCTATATGTGTTCCACTAGCGTGGCCCACTATGGTTTGGGTGGTCTTATTGGCGCATACCACGGTGGGGTCTTCGACTGGGGTGAAGTCGTAACAAGGTAGCCGTAGGGGAACCTGCGGCTGGATCGAATCCCAAAAGAAAATGGTAAGGGTGTTTCAAAGGCCCAAGCATCGAAGGCATCAGTAACTTTGATGAAGGTAGGCAGCAAGGTCGATGAAGTGTTCGAAGGGGGAACGTCACAAGGTAGGTTGCTTGGGTGAAGGGATTAAGAAAGTAAGAAGGTTGGATCATCTCGTTCCATCCTCCATGCCATTCAATCTGGTGCTACTAAGGTCTGATAGGAATGCTAACTTCGAAGACCTAATGTTATAGGGCTGCTACAGAGAATCTATTTCTTGCAGGTGGGTGGGTTGTTTACCCAAGGAAAGTGCTTATCCTGAGACTGCTCCCTACATCTATTTCTAGTCTCATTCATGGGTTGGTAAGTAACTCAATCCATTCCATCATCGTAGGGTTCTGGGAGTATGATATATAAGGGTAAGATGCTAATCCATCCCATCCACACCCGAGGCTTCTAAGGTATCATCAACAAATCCAATTGCCCATCCCATAAGCTGCTTTTAAGTTCTACCAACATGGGTGACTAACAACATGCCATGCATTTCAGGTCTAGGGATAAAGATCTACTAGTTCAGGGAGGTGTATAAATAGAAGAGTAGGTAAAGGCTAAGGTCTAGTTCCCTACAGCTAATCCTTCCTAGATTAATCCAATGCCAATCCTATATAGTTAGTGAACAAAGGGGGGTGGTTCATGCCCATGCCTTAGCTGCCTACTTGTTTTTTCTTCCTGGCTGGCTTCATGACATCAATGGGTTAGGGCTAACTCCATCGTCCTAGGGTTCCGGCATTCGTAATAGAAGAAACCATCAACCCATCCAATCTTAACTATGGAATAGGCTTCGCTCCTCACCTGCCTAAAGAACCAGGCACCCATAATGACAGAATAGATCGAGTTCTAACAAAATGCGAATTTGAGACCCGATTGGATCACTTTGTCCCTTGGTCCTTAGATAAATGAGGGTTTTAGAGAAAGAAAAAATGTATCTGAATAGATTTTTTGAATTCATGGATAGACACACCAGCATGGCTTTTAGATCTTTTTTTTCATCTTATCACAGATCCGGGATCAGGCCTTTATATATGGAATTTCGGGCAGGCTTTAGATACAGGCAGGATAGCATGGCATAATGAAACAACAACCTTATTACCAACCTTATTACCCTTATACCTCACTGAAGTGTTTCCAAACCAATACTTTCTTTACCAATGAATCTGCTAGGTATCACGTATGAACTTGGTATTATGTTCCGAACAAGGTCTCAAAGTTAAGCAAGCGTGGTCAAACTACCCCTTTCACAACTGATACGTGGGAAGCTAACACCTATTGCTTATTTCTTGTTATGATCTGCACTTGAGAGAACCAAACAAAGCTAGCGCATCCCCATCTACCAGCATTGTACCTTCCCACAACAGGGAGCACACCTCATCCCATATTATAAACAAGCATTGCAAACATAATATCATACAGGACCTCGTATTCCATCTATTAGACCCGATATTTCTTTTTGCACTGTGCAGAAAAGTAGGAAGGTGGGTAGGGCAGCTAGCACACCTATTCCCCTCCCTTATAAAGGGGAAAGAATGCGTACCAGGCCATATAAGAAGGAACTCACTATCTAGAGCCTACTATAGGGAGAGAGGAGGAGAGCTATGACTATTTCCTCCTTAGGAAATATCAATCCAGAATGGTGGGGATCACTATCCCTACACTGCTCGTACCCAATGAATACCCACAACCAGCCATAGAGCTCACCTGAAAGGGGCAGAGCTGGGGATCGGTTTATGAGGGCAGAGCTTACCTCATCTTACCTTTTCGAGGATAGCTTAGCCTAGGCCAGGTATCAGAGCGCAGTAGGGAGCGAGCGGTCCTGGCTCGAGCAGAGCCTGTGGGTTATCGGAATAGTGATAAGTGCTCAGTGACTAGAGAACATCCCAGTTTGACTGAAAATATTGGCCAAAATTTTGTCCTTTATGCCCAGCAGAACAATTCACTGATGTAGACCGGTCAATTGTAGCAATTCTAGTTCGGATCGAGCATTGATTAGCAGCCATCCCTCAAATTGGTCTAGGCGGAAGTAGCTGGGGCACACCTGCCTTATTCTGCTTCATCTATAAGGACCAGTCTCTTCTCATTATTTTCTTAGATCGTGAGTTCGAGATAAGTCTCGCTTTCCTTAAACCCCTTGTGCTTAACGCAAACCCAGGGGTCCTCCAAAAGTTAAAAATAATGACGGTGGATTAATTCGATTTTCTAAATGGTAGGGGTGGGTCTAGTCACTGTTCTCAGTGCCTAGTCACTCTTCCTTCCTAGTAAGGGTAGGGTAAGGTAAGGTCTATCCCCTTGGTCCCTTACCTGGGCTCTCTCTATACCTTGTTTCCTGAGCTGTGCCATGCTGTACTTGGTGCCTGATCCTGTCGTCTTTACGGCTAGCAAATATGGGGCAAGGTCTGGTTAATGGCAGCAATGGTCCCATCCAATGGTAGGAGGCAGAGTATGTGTCCCTTATCTGGTCTTATAGTGTCTCCTGCGCTCGCTTTTATAGAATCATAAAAAGAAGTCATGTGTGAATTTGTAAGGTTTCATTACTAAGGCTGGGTGGGCCTTAACTGTTAAATAGTCCGAGGACTAGCTCGTCTCGATTACGAGAAGGTTAACCCTTGCTTCTTGCTCGCGGAGAGGCAGGAACGGGTTACCTTTTGGTTGATTCCACACCAGTAGCAGAACTAGTTCCAGTCCCACTACCTCGCTAAACATCCATCCCTTACTTTGCGCCATCACTAGTATACATGGGTACGCCTGACTGTTTGTTCTACAATGAGGCCATCCCCTTTATGCAATTACAAAAATGATCCACCGATAGCAAAGGCAAGAGAATCTAAGTAAGGAGTAAACAAAGGTGGGAAAGGCACTAATAACATAAGAAAAGGTAGAGGCACAGGCACCTAAGGCATCAGAAGTAGGAAATGTAGTTGACTTCGCAGAGGCAGCTAGGCTGGTATAGGTAGCTAGAGTCAAGGTAGCAACAATAGCTATACGAGCTGGAAAATACTCACCCGAAAGGCACATACCTTCCATTTTATGAGCCCAAATCCCTTATATATCCATCCGATGCATGTCTAGTTCCATTCATTGGAGATTGAGACTCAAAGCCTATTGCTGTGGTTCTAAATCCAGTGCCATATCACTCAGTTTTTTCCCTCCTATTTTAGCTCATATGCAGGTTTCTTTCCTTTTCTTCTCATAAGGGCAAGCTGGGGCTAATTGAAAGCTAGGCGTAACCTGAAGACCTTACCTACCTTTCCTTACTAGCTAGAATATTAGCTGGCTGGAATACCTTCCCTTAAAGACAGATTGAATAAGGGAAACAAGTCTTCCTCGGAATCATTAGGAAAGTCATAAGTCTTCGAACCTCACCTTTCAGGAAGACAAGTATCCCGGGTAAAGGAAATCTGGGCAAAGATGCTATTGGTGGTGCTAGTGCTTATGGGTCAACGGGAAGGGCTAGATCTCAGTCTTGAAAGCATGGGTCTGGCTATCGATCACGAGGGTCTAGATACGGGTGGGTCTCAATCAGGATATGGGGCTCGAACAGAAATGCATGCTACATATGGAAATAGTCCAGCCACCTATGCTTCTGTACCAACCTATGATTCTCTAGCGACTACTGCTACTGAATATTGGTATGGAACTAAGCGAAAGGAAGCTAGGCACGAGTCGAACGTTTCATGTCCCAAAATAATCATAGCGATAACTTCTGGATCTATTATTAGACCTTCCAGTACGAATGATAATGCATCATATAATAAGAGAAAACACATAGAGAATAGAGTGATCAATTGAACGATCGAAACAACAAAATGATCTAGCTACTCCTACCAAGTTTGAGGGTGCATCGTATAAGAAAATAGATGTGTATTTCTCCTCTAATCGTACAGTGTATCGTATTATAAAAGCGAGCGCATGAGTCATTCTGTCTGTAGGTGGATTCAGACCAACACATACCCTATGCACGTACCAATAAACCACGCTAGGCCGACTTATCGTACAGGTGGGATATAATAGGATACAGTGATTTGTCCAGAAAGATGGAAAGACAAGAATGAGGGAAAGACGCTACTCCAATTCACAATGAAGGTATAAGTGGAGATTTGATCGTAATCGATTTATCCTCAAGTGGAAGGTAAAATTAAAAAATCCCTATACAATTTTGCAACGATACAGATTGGTTGCCCTTGGTCTCCTCTCGTACTACAGTCCATGTAGTAATATCATAATGTTTATATGCGTAATTTCTAGGAATTTGTATCATGCAATGCGTTGGAAAATCTGTATGCTCATAGGAATACCCCCTACATAGGTGCCCATGCGGTTGACCAAGGAAATGAAGCAGTATCATGATAGTATCAACACGGTAATCCAAGCTATTTTTCTATCTCCTAACGGTTTATGCCCGGAAAGAAGGTTTACCATAATGAAAGGCATACTAAGGGGGCTGGTCAACTTTTTAGTGCTCGCACCTATAAGGGATGCCTTTACCTAACGTGCACATATATCATGCACACCATATGGGAGATTACCTAAACATCCTCGGTGCTTTGCTAGTAAAGAGAAAAAAACCAAATTATACCATGGTGTAGCAGCGGTGAGAAAGGTCCTAACCACTTAGCGACTCCCTTGATGCACCAACCATTTCAAGATGCTATAGGACAGCTACAAGACAAGAAGCTTCATTTATCAAACCTGTCCATTTCACTCATATCCTTGATCTCCAACATGAGACTCTGGAACTTCTTTATGTAATCACATATATTCCCAGATTGTTTCAAGTTTGATAACTCATATCTAACTATCCACTTATAATTCCCAGGGTGAAACTGTGCCTTTCAAAAGTACTCCTTTCAAATCATCCCAATTTTTTATCTCCAATACTAGTCTACCCGAAAAATTGTCCTCCATCCTAGTTTTCCACCATAACTTGGCATCATCAACCAAATACATGACTACATGATCTCACTTAGCTTCATCTGAAAGATTTGGCTTTTGTCCAAAGTACTGCTCCATATACCAGAAAAATTCTTATAACTTTCTATCATCCCTAGCACCATCATAACTCCCAGGTTCCTTTATCTTGATCTTAGGCTGACTTACACCACCTTCTGATCCTTTGCTCAATATATTAAAGACTTGACTCTTCACATGGACCAACTCATCTTGCAACTTGATCAAAGCTCTAGTGTTTTCACCTACAACCTTAAAACCATCTGGATCCGGGGACAAACTATAAACAACATCCACCACTTGTCCCAAGCTATGACTGAGTTCTTCATACTATTGCTCTAATGTCTCAACTACACTACGAAGTCGTTCATTCTCCAACCTAACAGTTGCTACAACATCCGCACCGGCCTCCAACTTCTCCACAGCTTGGCTCAAGGCATCCAACACAGTAGTATGCCTATCAAGCTTACTCTTTAGCTCTTGCCTATGGATCTTCTCAGTAGGCTGATGCTCACCCTGTTCATCCATGGGATCTTCAAATTGTGGACCTTTCCTTAATTGTACAATATTTCCTTCCCCGATTGGTACGATAGGTCTTTCCTTACAAGTACAAAGGGGACTGGGTAAGGATGAGGGACTCTAATTCGCTCTTTTGCTTTGATCCATGTTGGTAAATTCCTTATATATGATGCGGTGGTTTTCATTGATCAGATGGCAACTCCCTTATTTGGGAGTCCAGCCTAATATTGCATGAAGCCCGATCGTAAGTCAGTAAGTTCAAGTAAGTTAGAAGGCACTCACTTTGGCACTAGATATCCATAATGAGGTAAGGCCTGTGCTACACCAATCTACTTAAACTAAGGTTTCTTCAATCAACTTTGATCACCCAAGATGGCCATATCTCAACGGATTGTCTGCAGCCTAGAAGGGTCAGATGCGGTCACTGCCGAAATACCAGCCTTGCTACAGAGGACTGCCCAGAGCTGTTTTCCAAATGGGAAGCACGAGCGTGATATTGATCGCAACACTAATCTAATGAGTGCAGATTCTAGGGGTATCAATGAGCACAGGGACCTGAGGATTAATGAATGTTGTGATCATAGGAGGAGCCTGTACAGGGGGAAACAGTGGCGATCAGGCGTCGTTCCATATCATAAAATCAACCCCTGGTAGACCAGAGTTTGATGTAGTTAGATAGAGGGCTGTCTTTAAGGAAGCCTTGAGCACTTTACAATAGGATATCAAGGAACTGGGAGACGCCACAACCGGTAAAGCGACAGCTCTGGGATAAATAAGGCTTCACTAGCTTCTCTTTCCTCAGCAGTGTAGGATGCACCAATAAGGATTTCTTCATGGACTCCAAGTTTAGTGGAGATATCAATGGAAATTGTTTGATAAATTTTGGCCACTTCACCTTCTTTGAACACATCGGGTGTAGGAATCAAGGGTTTCAACCAATCGATATTACCAGGAGGAACAAAATCCTTGTATTCAATGACATATATCTTCAGGAAAAGAACATACTGAGCAATAAATAGATGTTTTTAATGGAGATCGTTCCAAGGAGTGTATAGGTAATGGAAGGCATCCATTATTTATTCATCATGGGTGAAGACTCGATCAAAACTAGGAGGTAGATCCGTAGAAACCATTGAACCAATGGGGTGAATCTTCGAATGGGTAGTCTGGTGAGAGCCCTCTGCTCCAACAGTGAAGCAAGTCTTCTATAAATACTTAAGCCCTACAAGAAGCTGTGGCACAATGGTTGAGTGAGGCACTACACTACCGCAAGGATGAATGAGAGAGTGGAGAAGGAGTAGAAGAGATATATTAGTCTTTTATGCTAATCTGGAAGTGTTCCTGCAAGATATCAAGAAGACGAAAGAGAATTTACAATAAGAGAGGAGCGATATAAATAGGGTAGGAAACGACCTAAATGTGTAAGTGAACATTAGCTGATCCATTGGGAAAAGTCTTTCTTCCGTTGGAAGTGTACCATGGGTGTTGACCATGAATTGTGGGTTCGAGCCCTTGTATCACAGGTATTGACTAAGGAAAGGACACCCTTTTCCACAGACCGTGATAAAGAAAGAAATACACCCTCTTCGGTCCTGAAAGTACCAAGTTGATATCGAAACACAACTCTTGATTCATTCGGATAACTTCGACACTCCGTTTTAGACCCATCTGTCCCTGGAGGAATTATGGGAAGTGATCAACGGTACCAAGCACTTCCACCATGATACTATAGGACGGACAAGTTGACTGAGGAGCCAGTCTAACAAGCCCACCCATGGCAACTGTAGAGGTATAAGAACGAGTGTTGAGCGTAGCATCGTTGCGAGAGAAACTACCATCCATCCCGTATGGAAGAGAGAATGGTATCGGATGAAGCCCAACTCTTGTAACAACCTGACGGACCTGATTGAAGTTTGATCATTCTAGACTACAAATAGAGGTGGGAGAGTCACTTTAGTCAGTCAACCATATGAGAGAGGACATATTCTCTTTTATAATTTTGGTCAGCCTGGTCATTTAGCTATAGATTGTAATAATCCTTGCTCGATATGTGGGTATTGTAATGCTTTTGATCACCCTATTGAAGACTGTCCAAAACTAGTGGAAAAAATGCAGGAGAATATAAACCAGAATGGAAACTATAATGTACATAAGATATCTGCAGAAATGATACCAGAATAGCCTAAGGTCGCAGTAGTGACACATGGAGGAGCTGCGACGGGGGATGACAGAATGACTTTAGGAAGGCAGCAAGAGGATGCTTGGATCAAGAAAGAAGTAGGTCGGGCACCAGCATTAAATCCTAAAAAGGAGAAGGAGACCTACTTTGAAGCAAGAAGAGAATTTGTAGACCCTAGAGCTTCGGCATCCAAAACTCCAGTGCATGGTCATATTCCTGTATATGACATGCCTCCTCTATTTTCTCTTACGGAGTCCAATAGACTAGCAGGTAAGGTAAGTACTCTGAAGACTCTCTTACAGAGCTGTATGAATTTCTTAAGAGATGAAAGGGAACTAGGATAATTACACAACATTTTGGAGCAGTTAGATAAAAAGAAAGTAGAGCCTATCGTAGATAGGACTATTAATCAATTACAGCATAGAAAGAGAACAGGACGGAAACTGCGACTAAGTGCAAAAATTGGAAACTACGACATGGATTATATCATTCTGGATCTAGGCTCAGATGTTAATGTACTCACTAATTAGACATGGGACCAAATGGGGAAGCCTAGACTGGTATGGTCACTGGTTCAGTTAAGGCTAGCTAATCAGCAGAAAATTGTTCCCTTTCGTAGACTAGTAGGAAGAACTATTGATGTGGAGGGGGTGCACACTACCGCAGACTTTGAAGTTATTTCTATTATAGATGAATCCAACCCCTATCCAGCACTACTTGGGATTGAATGGGCCTTTGAGAATCAGGCTCTCATTAATATGAAAAAGAGACAGATTACATTTGAGGATGGATAAATTAGAGTGATTGCACCCTTGGACCCTACATAAGGTAGAAGATATGTCGAACCTGTTAGAGAAGAATATGGTGGTCAATAATGAGAAAATATCTACAAGATGACTTTGAGACAGGATGACTACATCAATCCTACAGCAGATGGTACTTGAAGCTGGAGAATAAGTATTAGTTTTTTCACCTTAGATTCAGAAGAGGGATTGAATAACTGGCAGAATAGGATGCATGAGGTATCTATGAGGAGGTGTGCTCGAGTTACCAAATCACTGCATTGGATTGGGACTGAGGTATGTGATTTCACAATATTTCATACGCCGCAGAGACTTCAACTTTTCTCTCAAAGCTTGAAGTACGAGTGCCAGAGCAGCAGAGACTATTAGCATTGGAAGTAGTGCTTAAAGCTACTCCAGCAAGATGGTGGGTAACCCATAAAGAAAATATAGTAGACTGGTCGCAGTGTAAAAGACTGTTGCAAATTAGATTCACTTAATAAAGTAATTATGTTGAAGTTACCTATAATGGATTAACTTGCCCTGTGAAACATTTCATGGCATGCGCTGTTATATGAAGTTCTGTGCCTGAGAAATAATGGGTGCATATGTTTGTTGCATATTTTTGTTCATACTTTGGACACAGTCCCTAAGAACTGGTATACAGTATTAGAACTGCGATGCAGAACATAAAATTTGAAGGAAATGACAGATAAGTTTCAAGCTACTTTCAGTTTTGATTCTGAACATCCTACTGTCGATGCAACTCTGCGAATCATTAAGGAGAAGATTGTTATGGAAGTACTATAACCCCCTAATATATCAGATAGGGATAGTCAACAGGGAATGTAAGAATGTAGAATTCCTTCCTTTAGGTGGTGATTACCTAAATAGATGATACCAGATCAGGCTTTGATACAGGCTTCCTTATAGTAGGCGGTGGTGATAAGGCCTTTAATGAGGATGGATAGGAGGCCATTGAATACATAACTGTGTTTTTTGCAGTACCTAACCTACCTTACCTGCGCTAGCCTCTACGTGCCCTGCCTTAACACCAGCTGCCATAGCAGCCTAGGTCTCCCGCCCGGATTACCACCTTCCAACCCTACCAGCCTGTATCCTAGCTCCCTCATGCCATAGTAAGATAATGGGAAAGGCTTATTGGGAAGGTCCGGACCCACCGGGCACCTGGATACATGACTTGTTTGTGACATGAAGGTCTTAACACAATGAATATGTCACTTGATCACTTTTCTTTAGCATACCTAAAGCTAATTTATTCCTCTTCATCAACCAACTCTATATTTACTTACTCTATCTCCATAAGCTACATACTAGCTCCTAAAGAGTATCTATACATAAACCATACATACTAGTTCCTACTCTCTATACATAAAGCTACATACTGTGGCGATAAAATCTCCTGTGCAAAAAGAGTTGGTAAAATTCCCGTGTGCAAAAAGTGGTACTATGCCAAAATATTCTAATAAATTCATAGACCAATCTATATAGTAGTTTTCATAGTTTTAGACAACACTAGCACCTATATTCCTTCCCTTATGAAAGTGGGTTTCTCCTTATCTTGGGCTAAGGGGTGCTTTGAGATAGAAAATTGTGGGTGGCCAGTTGTATAAGCATGGTGAGAGGTTCGATTTTCTAGTTTTGATCGAGTTAATATTGTAATGTAATCCATCTGCTCCTCTCTGACTCATATGATGCAGTCTTGTTTGTGTCACTCGTACATTGCACTCTGTCAATTAATGACAATTTTCATGTTCGAATGATTGACTTAACATCGGTGAATCTCTACACATCTCTAAGGATAAAGTATATGATGCTTATTATACTCAGCACTCTTTTGATTTGCATGATGAAGAATTGACAAGATGCTTGTTTTTGAAAACACATCCCCTGCTCAGCACTCTTCGCATTTTTATGGTTAATTCTGGTACGATGATGCTAGAAATTGCATGAGTTAATATCATAATATAATCAGCTTGCTCTTCTCTAAGGCTTCTCTCAGGAGTGATTTCATAGTAAATGATATTCTCTCCTCGTGAATTTCGTAATGAAAAACCTAATAGATGCCTTAGTCCTTCTAGTATTATAAATGAACAATAGCTCTAAGAATAGGTCTTGTTCGATAACAATTGAATTTCTCCAGTGGAGATTGATTTTCTGGTCTTGATTCATAATTGATTGAAGTGATTCCATTTCTTAAGGATCCTAATCTGTAAATTGATTGAATGTATCTAGGGCGGGTGGGGACGAGGTGAAGCCGTTGTTGTTCCTGTCTTTGAATGAATGGAACTAGCAAGGTTAGAAGCCTTCTGTTGGATCAAGTTCAGTTATTCAAGGGCCTTCCTGGTCTTCAAGGGCTTTCAATGATAGAAATATGGAAGACAGTCCTAGTATCTAAGTATAGAAGCTCACCTCGGTGGGTGAGGTTATCGATGCGGGAAGGGTAGCAGGAGGAGAGGACAGCGGTCGGTAATGGACAAGGGTAGTTACCGCACAATAGAATAGGCTCTTGAAAATGGTCTAAAAAAATCACATAAGAAGCTCAACCTCATTTCGTTTGTCCAACCTCAGCTGCCTTAAACACGGGGTGCAAGTATGTAAAAGAAAGGCCATCAATTTCCATTTCCTTTCCTCCCTTGCTAGGCCTCCTTTCTCGGGGATGAAGGGGACTCGGTGGGTATGCTATATGGGGGTTGATTCTTTCGGCGATGACCTCCTGGCACTGACTGTTACTTCTGGGCTCTGAATCAGTATGATCCTCTATAGGTGCATCAATCATAATTCATGCATGCATCATCCATCCGTCCATTCAAATTATGTAGGAACACCATCATGTTCCGTATGCGTAAGTGAGGTGGAGCGTCAATTAACCAATGAAGTGATTTACCTTTAGTTGATATTGTTGAACTGTCGGATGGCTTGCTTAGATTATGGTACATTAGAGAGCATCGTTGGGATGGATGGGCTTCATACATTCATTGATACGATATGTCCGGCCAGGAGATGCTTTGATAACATTTTCCTTTATGAATCTTAGTAGGTACGGGGCATAGCCCTTTACTTATGAGCATCCACCAGTTTACCAAACTTGACTTACTATTGACTTCACCCTACCTTTGTTTATTAAGTGCTGCCCTGCACCATTTAGCCTCATGGCACGGAGTGGGTAGACACTACACTCTCGTTATTCACCATTATGCCCCTACCTTGCCTTATGAATGATGGGTAACACATATTAGATTCTAGTCCCGCCTCCCTTCCTGCTTCAATCAACCTTACATTGAATTCCTTCAACCTAATATATCTCTTGATACCTGACTGTCTCTCTCTACCCGACCTGCGAAGAGCTTGGCAGAGTGCTAAGATCGACAAACAAACCGACCACCCATCCTTTTACCTGACATTGACTGCCTTCATCGACATTGTGATTGAACCTTCGAACTGAGGTCTATCTCTCTTGTTGCTTTCTTGTGTATGGCTGTTGTAATGTTTGCTATTGGGTACGAACCTATTGGCATGTAGAACTGGGCACCATGGCACGAACAACTGGGCACAGACTAATTGGGACACACAGGCTATGGGGTACAAAGACCATGTAAGTAAAAACCTCCTGGGCATGTTGGAAGTGAACTGGTGGGCAGGGTACTACCTCCTGCTGTCAATAGTTCATGGGTAGAGCTGTTGGGAAGGCCTGTTGTGGTGTCCCTAGCAGGTGCTTGTGGGTAAGTACTCACTGTAGTAACTAAATCCACCTGGTGGGTGCTTAAGCTCTGTCAAGCTTGTAGGGTTATGTGGGTTGTTTTCTTCCTTGCCTGTGTCTGTCTGTCTGCTATGTGAGGTGGCTATGTCATTATTTCTATGAGGTGCTATCTGTGTAGCTACTTCTGTTGGTTCTATTGACTGGGGGAGTGTGGTGTGTCTCTATCAATCAGGGTGGTACGTCTGGTGCTCTAAGCGGAGATGATGAAGTAACCCTGCCATATCGTTCAGTGCTTGGGGGTTTTCAATAGCGAAGTAGTAACCCTGTGCATCCCATTCGTAGGGTAAGGACTGGGGCTAAACTAGGGATGGGTAGTAATCGGGCTAAAGTAATTAGGCTAATCAAGGAATCACTTTTGGTCAAACACTAAGGTTAGTTATTCGACTTGCTAGACTTGGAAAATGTTTTATGTTGTACTTGGCTATTGGCCTTGGCTTGGCTGGTGGTGAAGGGCTAAAAAGGTTAGATTAAATTGGAGGTGAAAGGTTGGCGTCCTATGGTTCCAGGCCCTTGGTTAGAGTCTAAGGGTTCGAAGCTAGAGGTGAGAGGTTTTCAAGGCTTCTTGCTAAGGTAACAGGCTTATTCTATTGGACCTGTTTAGGCTTCTGGTTCCTGGTTGCAGGTTGATTCCTTCCTTCTGTTGGACCTACTTGTTGGACTTGGCAAAAGGCTTAGAGGTTCAAGGCTTGCTGGCCCCTTCATTTGGGGAGTTTGGAAATGCTAGATGGATAGGATTATGCAATAAAGGAGCATGGAGATCAGTGCAAAGAAAATGCAATAAGAAGAAAGGGACGTTAAGTAGGTTGGCTATAAATGGCTAAGAGTAGTGGAATATCATTAATGATCTGACCTGGATACTGGATCGACACAACCATCTTTATCCTATTTTGTCACTATATTTTACATGGTTAGCTTTAGCTGGACATGGGTGTATAAAATCTCTACAAAGCTAAGTGGAAAGAGTTGGTTACTAGATGTTGGTTGTTGTTACTTGTTAGTTGTTCTGGGTTATTGTTGATCCTTTATTAGAAAATAATGCTCTTCTAATTTTTGTGCAAGTCCATTGTATGAGCTATTTATGAATGAATAAAGCTTGAGCCCTTTAATTTCTATGCATGTATTGTTTATGGCTCATGGTTAGCCGGTATATAGCATATTTACTTTGGTTATGGAATCTATTTACATGCATTTGGTTATGAATATGAATCTTCCCATGGGTATATTCTATTCATTTATGTTTTTTCAAGTATAATGTATGGATTAATAGATCGCCTATGGATATAAGATCACAATCATCTTTTTGTGTCTCCTTATACCTTTCAAATATCAGTTGTGCTTCGGCTGAGACCTTATTCCCCTTGGAAATATTGAAATTTCCATCACATCCAGACTATAGTAGAAACTTTTTTTGGTAACCCGCGATAACCCTAGTCTCGGTTTGATCGGGCCTTTATTGTACCTTATGCCGCTATCTCAATCTCTTGAGGGAGAGAATATAGAGTGATAACTCGACCTGAGCTACGGGGATAACCTTCTATCTAATGAGATGAATAAGCTGCCCAGTCTAGCTTGCTTACACGTAGAGGTACAGATCCGTGCGTTGTCTCCTCTGTAGAGAGTACGATCTTGGATTGGCCTCCTTCTCATGACCTGGAGAGGAATAGGTCTGTGCTACTAGAAGGCCTCTTAACTCAACACTGGTTGCCATGGCTTAGTTAGCGTCTTTGATAAGAGATATCAATATGGTCCCCTACCGGCAGAAGTAAATCTTAAACCTGCCTAATCTATATCTGTTGGTGCTATTGGACTTGCCCGGTCTGGCTTGATTGGACTTGCCCGGTCTGGCTTAATTAGAATTTCTCGGTCTGGCTTGACTGTATGGTCTGAAGATCTTACCTCTGTTCTGCTGGATCTTTCCTGCCCTATGCTCTGCTAGATATGTCTTGCCTGAGTTGGCTGATCTACTCTGACTGACTGATTAGACCGAACCGCCTTATCTGCCTAAGGTGAGTGAGCTGCATTACCCACCAAACTTGACATCCACCAAGCAAAGGGGTGCTGCTGCTTTAAGAGAAACCAACTCTGTCGATGTATTTATTGCTTTTAATACGATGCATGTTAAAGATCTCATGAGAAATCGATCACTATAATCTCATTTATAATTGCACACGAACGTGAATCGATGAGTTACTCTCTAAGATAGTGTGTGACCGCTCATCCCTGTTGTGTATCACCAAAGTTGGTATACTGCAAAAACCCTGAAATCTGAGGTAATCCTTAGGCAATCCTAAGCTTGGTCAAATAAGTCCAAATGGGGCTTCTCCAACCAACTCAGGCTCATCTGGCACGCTTACTTAAAGTGCTTCCTGCCTAGATGTGTCTTTGTTTGTGGGTCGAGGCGAGGCCGGGTGGACGGAATTCTTTCTTGATTTACGAAGACAGAAAGCCTAGTTTGGTGATGTCACCTTTCCCGGAAAGTGATTGATTGATTGATTTGATTGACTGCCAACAGATAGCGGAAATTATGAAAAGACGAGTACCGGGATCAATTTCTTAAATGGGCATTTGCTGCCATGGGACTTACTGGATAGTAGGTGGTTGGACTAAACAACCATTCCATATTGATTTACATATGATGCTGGCATATCTAAGTTTCAATCATGAACTAAATCTAAATAGGTAAATTATGTGCAGGTATTATATATGATTGCTTATTGATGCATCGATATAAATTTTATACTTGTAATTAGTGAGATGCTCAAGTAAATAGTTAATATATGATATTGCATATTGTTTAAGAAATCCATTCTTCCATTTCAAATAATCTGTTGTTATGTGGTTATATGTGTTATGTGAAATCCATAATAGATAGAAACATATCTAAACAACTAAGAAAAATAATTTATTTTTCTCTCATCTGATTCTGGAAATCGAGGTACAATAGAAGTAGTTTGAGTCTGTGATCTTTTCATGTTTCTGTGCACGGAAAGTTATAGGTATGAATCAGGGGAATCCTTCAGGTGCATGACCCAAGAGAGCAATACCTCCTCAAAGGGGAGCGTAGACTCGTAATGGACTAAGAATGCATGGACTAAGAAGTCCCTCCTGTTGGATCTAGTTCTATACAATATAGTCGTGGAAATTTTCCGATCAACAAAAAATCCATCCATGTTGTTGTCAACTTGTTCTGCTAAGCTGCTTAATAAGCTACCTTATTTGATTAGCGGAATAAAGCTAAAGCAGAGTGAAGTAGTGCCAGTTCCATAAGCCAGGCCCGGCCCCTCCCGTTTGGGAGTCTGATAATGGGCAGGCCTAAGGTCTGAAAAGAAAGACATCGATATATGAGCCTCGCATATAGACGACCCTCTGATTACTTTCCTTTGTACCTTTGGAATGATTGAACTTTTCCATTTTCATTTGTAATAGAATATGGATATGCAATCTAATGATGAAATTGAAATTTCTATATTGTCCAATGTTTGGATTTAGCGAAAAACATAGTTTTTAGGGGGGAACCAATGAAAAATCATTTATAGCACTTATGATATTGGAATATAGAAGGTTTTCAAATGTGTCGTTGAATTGAATCCATGTTTTTCAGGGGGTCGAAGGGGATCCACCAGGGTATTGAACTTGGGGTTTTCTTTAGAGAACTCGATTCATTATAGCATGTCTGGTTTATTCCCTCCATCCCTCCATCCCATCCATAAACTAAGTAGGTCTCTGTCGTAAGTGGAGTTCTAGTAAACCAAGTTATAGCATGCACGTAAGTAAAGGTAATAAGTATATTGAGTAAGAGTAGTGCTACTACCGTATTCCTCAAGCAAGTGTTATGGAAGCCCATGTGCTTGGCTGCTGTATGCCCACCCGTCCAATGGCTCCTTTATTGTAAGCCCTGCCACCCAGTCCGATCAAATGCTTTAAGTTTGGGGCATTTGTTCCAAAGTTTGGTTGTAAGGTGAAGGCAGGTGGGTTGGAGGAGGTACCAGTAAAGGTAAAGGCAAGGTCTCGGTCAAGTAAAGGTAAGTGGTACCCAAGCATGATTTCTTCAGTAAGTCTTATCGAACACCTTTGAATATCTAATTTTTGGTCTGTGAACCTACCTATGCAAGCAAGTGAGGTAAAGTTCAATATTCAGAATGCCTTCCTTGCCTATTTTCTAAGAATCTATCCTTTCACAAGTGTCAGCCTATGAATTATGTTGTATGCATGTGGTCCAACCAAAAGCTCTTTCTTCTATTGCTATTGTTTCTGATCTTGGCCTTTCTCAATCAGGAAGTTTTAGTCAATCTGTCAATAAAAATACTAAGTATTTCTAGATGACCGATCGCCCACCACTCCCTTACCTTTTAGGGAGTAAAGGTCGATTCCATTGCCTAAAACATGGTTGTAGAATCAGTTTGAGAAACCCTTACCTTAGAGTGGGTAGGGATGGGACCAACCCTTGGGACTTACTAGGTGTGGGTAGAACTTGTAGAAGGTGGGTATAATGGGTTTTTACTTCTCCGATTTGTAGGTCCTTGAACTGTACGAATAGGTAGGTTTTTCCTTACCAGTTTGCAAGGTCCGTAGAGTTCTTATTGGCCCGTCAACTCTAGATTTCATTTTTGAAACCACCCTCACCTGCTAGGCCTTTGATCGGCCTATCTCCCTCCCTTAAAGTAGCTCTTCTATATCTATCTGAAAGGCTAGCTGAAAGATCTATAAAGAACTCTAAGAAAGATAAGGAGGCGGGTAGATAATAATATGGTGGGGAAAGAACCCTAACTCCTGCTATTTAGATGGGACCAGTCATAGAGCATTCCTCAAGGGAAGATGCCATGGAATAGATCCCTACTACTAAGGTGATGACGCAAGGAAAAATTAGCTATCCCTCCATAACTGCTCTAGAACTGCCTCATCTGCATAGCATGAAATCTCCCTCAAAAACTAATTGTTCTGTACCAAATAGGTCCAAAAGTGATGTTCGATAAATTGGAACATGGTCATATAATTGATTTATGAAAACCCGTAGAGAAGGTATGGATGAATGGGACCAACCCGCTGGCTTTTGACTGGCCGGAAGGAATGCCTAAGCTTCATATGAATTGCTGGCTTTATATCAATGCGGCTTATAAGGCCTAAAGCGAGCGTTCTACGACCACTTCCAACCCCTGAATGATATATTATAAATCAAAAGTGTGCTTATTCTAACCTCCGGAGAACCAACTGATTTTATACAGTTAGAACGAAAAGGCTCATAATAAAACCTACATAATAGAGGAAGGATTTCTCACCTGAGGTAGGAAGGTGAGGAAGGTCGATCAATGAATAATAACAAGGTTAGGTACAGTAAGTGACTCTTAGACCATAGAGAGGGCGAAGTATGGAGTCGTGAATCCCTTAGTAGGAGGGAGAGAAACACGAAGACCAAAGGCCCGGGGGAAGAAGTAGTGAAGGTTAGATAGCCCGCTCAAAAGCGAGATCGAGACCCATTATAGGCATATGGGATAGAGAGACCTCATTTCTTCAAGTTACAAAGCTAGTTTTCACCATAACTTAATGAAACCTGTTTATGAAGCAGTTGCTTGGACCATCTCCTTTAATTTGATAGCCAGAGCAAGGAGTCTAAGCACGTCTAGTAAGATCCTCCATTTAGAGATCAGAAACCAGGACAAGAGGAATAAGTTAAATACATATATCACTCTTATAGCTTTAGTCAATTACCCAACATAACAAGGAGCAACAGCAGCAACTTTAAAGGTGCAAGGATTATACCAATTGAAGCGATGCAATGATTAGCCCAATTGAAGCCTAAAATCCTAGATGCCCAGGGGGATAGCCTTGAAACTACTTACAGTCGTACAAGCTTTAGTTGAATGTTCCATTTAGAATCTATAGCAATAAATATGAACTGCACAATAAGTGATTCGCAGGTAGCTGTCTTTCTACAAGCACTGGAACTATAAGGTGGATCCCAGATTGCATTCTTTCTACTGGCACATAGTATATAGCTATATTGGGTTTCTCTTTCCCTTCATAGGCCTCTAGAAAATGAATGTAGGTTGGTAGTTGTCTTTCCACAGGCACATAGAATTATAGATAGATTGGGCGACTCATTCCCTTCTAATACCTCAAATGAAAGGGTGTAGGTCTTTCTATTACTGTCTTTCCATGGGTACTAGGACTAAAATAAAGATAGGGTAGCGATGTACGAGTAACTAACAAGGCTGGTTTATTAAGGCATTGAAGTTGGAGATGGCACTAGTCACACCAGACTGAGTGGCACTAGTCAAACTAACCAGGTTGGATTAGCTCCTGACATGTTCCTTAAATCTGACACGTGTCCCTTTAGGCTTTTATTTGTTCCCTTAGGTGACTCCCTGAAACTACATAACTTAGCTGATCCCTTAGGAAACTCCCTGAAACTAAACCTAGCAGGTTGGGGAAGAGGCAAGATTACGTTGAGCTTTACGAGCTGCCTCTGAACCTCGAGAGCCCCGCATAAGTGAGAACTGTTGGCTCTTTATTTCGCTAGATCTTTCCCTTCCAAATCCTGACCTGACATGACTGGAGATATATTTTCTTCCCTCAATCACTCACCTCAAGCTTTAGTTTAAGGTTGACAGAAACGCTAAAGCCGTATCAGGGTCTCTTGGTTTTCTTTCAGAGAAGGTTGGGTCTGGTACAACCTAGCCACGATACCTATTAATGGTACTTACCTTAGTACTGGTACCCAATCACTAAATTACCCTAGGGGAATGGTATCCAATGGAACACCTACCCTATCCAGGTATTATTAAGTGGTTCTAATTCCCAATATACAGACGTATTACTCTTCCTCAGAAATGGAAATTTGTGAAGTACCAACGATCTATAGTGTAACTTTTTGTTTGCTTTTCTTATTAGCTACTTTCCCCATCCATCCCACAAGCTCGGTATGCTTTATTTTCTTTGACAAATATACCACATCTTACTCTCTCTTCCTCGAAAATGGCTATTAGGGAAAAAAATCCTATCCTTATTAGCCTTCGCAATCAATTCCCAGAAATAGTCTAATATATGAGGCAGTTACCCATTCTATTATGCTAGATATTAGAAACTGCCAGTTGTTTGAATTGATGAGCGCTTCTACTATTGATTCCTGGGTTAGGGCTGGGAGCACTTTGATAGTGTAGTATAAATAACAACTAGATCATTTCAATCTTGCCATGGTCTACTCGAACCATTCCCACCCCCCTCTCCCTGATGAATCTGCTCATTTTTCCAAGTACCTGATGTTGGTTACGTCCACCCATGATCAAAACCTTTCGATAGAATTCTTATTATTATTAGTAGAGGCACACGTTATGTCATAAGGATCAGATAGTTGGTTCGATTCATAGATATCGTTCAGATAAGAAGTTGAATCCTTGCAACGCCGCCTCGGAATTCATGGATTTTCCAAACACGGCTAGTGCGGGGATTAGAACGAAGCTAGCATTCAGGGCTTATCATTAGAGAAAAGTTCCAAGTGGATCCCTTGGACTAGCCCATTTTCATAGCAGCCACCACACTAATATTTCGATTTCCCCGTAGATTATAATGCAGATCATGAAACAAAATAGTAAGCCTTTAAATAGAATTGCCGAGCAGAATTTTGATTCAAAGCCCATATATTATTTATTGATTGAAAGTGCTATAATTCTCCCCAGGGCAGTAGGCTAATCCACCTTTCTAAGATGTTGGGTATATTGAAGTCTATGCCTAAAGTTTAGTGGGGAATCAATCGATAACAAAACACTTATATAGGGCTTTAACGAGGGGCAGTCTATAGATTTATAGTAGGGGCAGTCTACAGATTTATAGTAGGTCTCTATCGATCGGCCAATCAACCCTTCTAACTCTAATTCCCGCTTCTCGAGTCTATCGAATTAGTTTCTTTTCCCACCTATAAACAACAGAGAAAGGCCCACTTTTCAAGAAACCTTCAATGCAAGAAATATGAGAAGAGCTCAACCCCAACACTTAAGGCAGCCCCAGCATGCAACCAGATGGTGAAAATGGTAACAGTAGATGAAAGTAACGAGGGGGTGTCGGCTGGAGAACTCGAAAATGGATGGATGGCTGTAAAGGATAGTGGCTGCCCAAAAGCATAAACTCCATGAAGTAGTAATAGCAGATTCTTTCTGTTAGTTGAACCATGGGAGGCAAGAAACATTGGAATTCCCCTTTAGTAGTTGGCTCAGCCAGAAGGATTGTTCGGAGGGAAGGAAGGAAGGGGCCCAGTTTGAGAATTGTCGAAGTTAGGCTAGCTCTAAAACCTACCTTCATTTAGCCTAGGGAGAGCATCCTCTAAATAGTTCTCGTTTAGGGAGAGCATCCTCTAATTTCATTACCCATCTAAGGTCCGAAGGTCTTGCACTTCTGAGGGCAAGGAGATAAGGTTAAATAACTCCATAATGAAATTTTTGGCCGAGGGGATGGATAATAACCTGAAATTAGGTGATATTGTAAAGAATCTTGTATTTCTTCCCCTCAATATATCCTTGGCCATTCCTTCCTTGGCAGTTTCAGGGTGAGCTGGCGGGCATATATAAGCACTCTTTTGTTCCTCACCTTCCTACCTCAGGTGAGCAATCCTTCCTCACCCCGAGATATAATCATTTTTCTGGAGCATAGGCTGATGTAAGCATTGGTCGTAGCTATCTAAGGTCTTCCTAAGAGAATATGAAATTTCCCGATAGACCTGACCTTTTAGGTTGCAATATTCTAAACCCACTCATTAGCATTATTAGAAGCTAGGAGAGGGTAAGAGAAGGTTTCTCTCATCTTCCTAATAGCCTTAAGGGAGGGAATATTACAGGCTTCTTCCATACTTCAATAGGACAGACTAGAAGAAGAAGGTTGAATTCATTTTATTATGTCTCCCAATGCCACTACCATGCACAAAAGAGACAATGCAATTATTGTATATGTGTATGGAATTTCTTCAAAGCTTTTACCTATGAATTTAAGCATGAGCATAATGGACGCTCCACAAAGAAAACATCTAGCCCCAGATCATTGTCTAGACCAAAGAAATAAATAACTAAACAAATTTTATTCCTAAAAAATCGACCTTATTAGTTGGGCATTATCCTCTTGAGTCACCAACATAAGAATATTTTCAATCATCATTTATTCTTCTAAAAAATTCCTCTAGTCATATTCATTATAGAGGCTTTATAATGATCAATGTTTGTATTTTTTTATCTCTTCATAGGAAGAGAGCCCCTCCCATTGGAAAACATCGAATTGACATTTTTTCTCCATACCAACATTTTTTCTTGGTTATTAAAAAAAAATTGTTTTTGACTCTAGCCTTGAGCCTTAGGATTTTGGATTTTGATCTCCAATGCTCTTCTTTTTCTTTCATTAATGACTGGAGAAGCTAAAATATTCTTCTCTTCTTGATATATTTTAGGGGAAAAAATTTCTTGTTCTATTTTATGACTGATTTCTTTTAATTTTTATTTTTAAACCAAAGCCTGTTTTTCTATAGAAATATATTTTTCTTTTGCACAAGGTTTGAGAGAAATATTTTTTTCTAAAAATTCCATTTTTTTTCTAAGTTATGCTACTTCTATTATATCTTATAGAACAAAAAGTTACAGGTCGCATCCTATAGAGTGAACAAGTTCATTCCAGAGCGAAGATTCAAGAGTTTTCTACCAAGTACTAGACTGCCCCTGATGGGGAAACCGGTCCTTAGAGTCCAAAGAGAGACTGTTGCCCATAGTGGGAAACCAGAAGATGCAGTTTTCAAAATTAAAAAAGAAACCCATAGAAAATCATAGAAAATATGTCATGTGAAATCATGGGGCCCAATGAAACTATTTTCCTCCCTGGCAAGATTTAGCTACAACATATTAGCTCCAATTGGGTTCTACATTTTGCTGGAAAAACTCTTAGAAAAGCAAACCACTAGCCTTGTTGGGCATGGAGTCATGATATGAAGATCTCCCTAAAACTTTTGTCCTCTAAATATTTATTCTTCCTTCTACAAAATAAAACAAAATTTATGCATACTGAACAACTAAATTCTTAGCTTCTAATCTTATTGATATACAAGATCCTACCTATATACAGAGTTGAATCTAGTCAAGTGAAATCATACTTCAAGTGGAAGAAGGTTAACATCTGAGTGTTGGGATTTATTCCTTCTCCCTGAAATTTGAAAAAAATGAGAGGCATGCACATATTAATTCTTTAGATAAAATTTTTAATACATACCCAAACACTAATATCTACTACTAACCATTGAAGGCTTCCATGTAATCATCTATTGGGTCATAAAATGCACGAAGGAAGAAATTAACCACTTCGTTTTCTTGAAAATATCGTAACATAGGATTTCTTGGATAGGGAAACCACAGTCGCTTCTTGGATCTTCAACTTTGGGCTCTTATTGAAGTGATTTTTGTTGGTCATCCTCTTCCCACTTGCCCGTGAGAAAATTATTTTAAAAATAAGCAACAAACTCATCCTCCTCTGAATCATATGAGTCATAAAGTGGATCGTCTTATGCAAACCCCGACCCTTCATCTAAATCATAACAATCAAAATAGGAGCACCAAAAAAATATGCAAGATAAGACTCGTGAGGGTTGTTTTGCAACTTAATGACCTATCCTTCTGCTTGACCTCTAAATAGAAATTCTTAATATAAGTTTGAAATTTTATGCAGTTTAATGCTTTCTTGATCAACCTTAAGTAGGATCAGCAATTCTTCGCCTTGTGGGGTTGTTGAAGAACAATCTTTTTAAAACTTTCCAGCATATTTTTTTCACAAAAATATTATTTCTCGGATCTGTAAAGTTCTTCATAATTAATTTTTTTATGCTCTCCTTCATTATACCGATTGACTGGAACTTCTTGAAGTCCATTTTTGCGATTTTCTTCAACACTTTCATCACTAGTACTAAAATATTTCCCAGAATTAAATTAATCACAACAATCTTCAAAAAGAAATTCATGTGCATATGAAGTTCTATAGAAGGATTTGAACACTGAATTAAATTATTTCAAAGAGGAAATGCTTGAACAAGGTCAAGACGTGTACCAAACCCTAGTTTCATGGTCCAAAGAAAAAATGAA